>MINK01191866.1:0-28040 GCA_001735545.1 Phormia regina | reverse complement strand
TCCAATGACAACACAATGTTAAAATCATAGCTTTTTCAGTTCTTTTTTTACTGGGTACGGAATGATATTTATTTATCATTAAATTAATTCTACATGAAAGTGATAACAAAGATTTGTTGGAGTAGAAGGTTGAAGAAACACACAAATACAGAAAAATATTGGAAAACGGGGAAAAAATAAACTTAATGATGTTTGAAAAAACCCATTCAATCAGTTTGTTATTCATTGTATCGTATTTTTATTTCAAATTGAAATTAATTAATTCAATTTTAAAAATTTCTAGTTTTTACATGAACATTTTCCAAATAAAGAAAATCTATTGAAATTTGTTTCTATAAAAATTTTAAAAAAGATCGACAATTTTATATATAAAAATAAAATAATTGATATGGAAAATTTTCAATAAATCGTCTATTAATAAATCTAATTTACTAATTTTAAACAGTCATTTATTTATTCATTATTCGATAAAATTTGTTTTGTAATTCTATTCTATAGAGAATATTACATATTTTTGCAGTTAAATAAGTTTAATAAATTTTTAAACCAAATATTTAATATTGTGGGATTAGTTTTTAAAAATTAATTGGTACATATGAAATGTTCTAATTTCCCTTTATTTTATTGTAAATTATTTAAATTGTTTTATGGATTTATATAAATTAATTATTAAAATATCACTTACCAAAACTTTGGCTGACCCATATGCCCACCATGTCCAATTTTAATAATCTATAGTAAACATTTTCGCCGCGTTCGATATTCATGAAAAGATGATAGACAAAGCTGCCACACCACGGTGCCACCGAACCAAAGACATGACAAAATGAAAGAAAACGAAAACCACTATGCCAGGGCATAAGACCAGGTACAATGGCCAGTATATAAACTATAGGTATAGCTGAAAAGAGAAATAAAAAAANATANAAANGATTAATAAAAAAAAAAAAAAAAAAANAAANAACGAAAAGAANAAACAACTTAAGATTTGTAAAACATACTGAAATATAACAAGAGGCAAAAAAAAAAAAAGTTTAATATTTTAATATTCAACATACGCCCCGGTAGACAAAACACATCAACATACATTCATTTGCTCTATAAGCAAATAAATTCATGAATTAAAAAAACAAAAAACAATTGCTACGTTAACTTTGTTTTTTATTTATTTGTCTTTTCGCATAACATTTTGTCTCTTATGTTGTGTTATTAATGTTTTCTTTGTTAATATTCTTGTAGATATTTCAAGTAGACCTTTATAAATATTTATCCAAAGGTTAAGGTTATATTTTCATATTTTTATCGTGCCTTTACCCACATTCATTCCCCTTCCTATATAAATATTTGTATCCTCTGCAGCAGAATGCTGGTGTATTTTGTATTTGTTAGTGTTTTTTTTATTGTCAGTTTTTTTTTCTTTTTTTTTGCAATATAAAGGAAGTGTAAATTGCCTAAATTTTCCATTTAAATACCTTTTTTCTATTGACATTGTAAGTGTCTTACAAAATGACACTAAGTATTTATTGTTGCTGTTGTTTTCCTATACAGTTTTGTTCTTTTTTTTCCTGCTATTTCCTTGATAGTTTATATTTGACCACGTATTATGTGGGGTCATATGAAAATGAAAATGCCAAAAGCTAAATAAATGTTTGCATAATATTGGTAACAAAAATTTATTTCAAGAATGAAAGGAAAGTATGCCTTACGAAAACTGAGCTGCTAAAATATGTTTAGTTTAAAATGAAAGGTATTTAAAATATTCATATTTATGTTAATAAGAGGTTAAAAGGTTTTCTAATGTCAAATGTTTCAAAATTCGTTTTATCTTTATTTATTCATTTTTTTAAGGTTATATACATTCTACATAATTTTTTGTATTAAAGTTTCCCATTGTATATTGGCAAGTGAACGAGTCATTAGAATTAGAATTAACTTTTATGACTTTAGAACATAAAGACATTTTTTTATATAAAATAGATCAATTTTCAGAAAGTTTGTACTTAGTACTAATAGGTTTTTGCGTTTGTGTTTAAATTTGGTATCATTCCTGTTAAGATACCTCTCACAAAAAGTATAAAATCGTTTTGTATTCAAGGAGGAAGTTATAGTTTAAAGAAGAAATTAGGTTTTAAAACAAATTAAGAAAAAAATATAAAAGTTTTGCTTTATGTATTGAAAAAACTCGAATTGAGAAATTGAAATTTCAAATGCAAGTAATTTGAAATCTATGGGGGATAAATAACATACGGAAGCAAGATTTTCAAAGTTCTTATCGTAGATTTCAAGAAAATATTTGAAATTGGATAAAAAAAAAATTATATATTTGACAAACGCACGATTATATCAATTATATTTATATTGGAAAGTTTTAAGACGAATAAATAAACGGACATCAGAATAATTAAAAAAATCTAAAAATTGGAAAACTATTTCCTTTTTTCCTTTCGATTGATATGAAGATATTAAAATATTGACATCAAGCCATTTAACTCCAATGTACAGACAGACATTACTGTTCTATCAAGAGGTAAGTATATTGGACTCAAATCTCTTGTGGACGCAGACACATTATCCACTAGATTTATAATGCGATTGTTAACCGTATTCTTACAAGCGGTGAACTTGTACACTGAAAGATATTAAATATTAAATACACATTTTTAATCGAAATAAAATTCAGAGATTTATATCTCGTCATCACAGGTGCAAGATTTAGATCTTGATACTTTCCTACGTTAAATTTATACATCAATTTGGGGGTAGGAGGTCAGCTATTTTATATCAAAGGTTAATTTTGGGATAATCTTTAGTATCAGGATTTATTCTGAGCAGCAAATTTTGTTCTTCGATTCTGACGAATCTAAGACAATTAAACAAATTAATGCAGAGTTTTCTTAGTTGACCTTTTTGACTCTAAAACTATGTTCAAACTAATTAATAATATTTGATCAAAATGAAGTATCCATTACATAAAACATTTTCTAACTTCTCCATTTTAATAGGAAAATATTTTTCACTTATCATTAGTCGTAGCTAACATTTTACCGAATCTTGAAATTTGGTCAAATATTTGCTAAATGTGAACAGAGCTTTTGATAGTTTTTCATCATTTCAAAGAGGGGATACAACATATAACATCTACAGAACGACTGTCTCTACAAGAGAAATGTTTCATGATTTGGATTGTCTCAACGACATTTCTATTTGTTAGGAATATGGTTTGAATTTTGACATAAATCTGGGGAACTGTAATTTTGTACATGATAGGTTGGCGGTATCTGTAGTTTAATGTTTAATATTTTTTTTTTTATTTAACAAGTCTACACTGAGAATAATATAGTTGTGGTTAACATAATCAAAGAGCAACATAATAAGATTATGGTCATAAAAAGTAATAAATATGAAGTTTGTAATCAAAAAATATACGTGTTATGATTCAAGTTTTTTGCTTTTTTTAGTTAGAATTTTTTTAAAATGCATTCTAAAATTGCATTGCATTATGAATGCATTTTTTAATGATAATATTATTATTAAATTGCTACATTTATAGTAGAGATTGAAATCCGTTAAAAACTTTTTGAGATATCGTGAATAAATTCGTGAATTTTTCGAAATGGCTTCATAGGCTATGAGTATGAGAATATATTTTTGGGCGTTCTCTCGTGGAATTTATGATAAATATGTTTTTATATTTAAATTTTCTCATATTATTCAACTTAATCATATTATTTACTATAAAAAATTCAAAATATGTTTAAGGGCCAATAGATGATGTAAATATAGTAATTAAAAAGCAAATTCTCAAGTTATAATAAATTACATTTTGTTGAGTCAGTTTAATATACATAATACCACAATTATATGAAATAACAATTAAACCCTCAATAACAAAGCCGAAGTGAAAGTGAAAATAAAATAATAATAAAATATTTCTTACTAAATTTTAAGTTTTATAAACCAAAAATTTGAAATCTTTTTTTAATTTTTGTATTTATCTTTATACTACTGTTCACCACCAGAGGTGAGGAAGGTATTATGTGTTTGTGCTAATGTTTGTTACACTTAAACATATATCAATATCCATTTAACGATGTTTGAGCGCAAAGTGCAGGTCGCAAATTGGAAGATATCTCTATGGAATTTGACACGAATTGTTATTTTGACATAAAGATGAATCTTATTGAAATTAGTTATGATCGGTCCATTTATTCACAAACTGTTTGTCTCAATATCCATTGTTTCTCCTTTATTTTCTAAAATCCAAAATAACTGTTTTTAACTTAGAAGAGAATATTTATTTTTTAACCTCTCAGAGGGTTAATGTTTAATATTAATTATATTTCTAGTAAAATACTTAATACATGTTTGAGTATAAAAACCGCTGATAAGAAAAAAAAATTCTAAAAAAATATTTAAAGAAAAAAAAAAAATCAACACATTAACGCAAACGATAAGATCCAGTTCAAATATAAAAATATATATTTTAGTCTATATTGAATACTCTCTCAAAACGGTTGTGCTTTAAATATTGATTTCAATTAAATTATTCATGCAATGAATTTGAAATTAATAATAATTTTCGTAACAACTTGGTCTTTTAGCGTCAGTTATGCGAAGGAACTCTTCATCAGCGACAGAGATAAACAAATTTTAAAACTTGCAAAATCTGCTCACATTAAAGCATTTTTAAATCAGAATCTTGATCCTTGTAAAGATTTTTATGCTTATTCGTGCAACAAATGGTATTTAAATTATCCCGCACAAATTGCTGGTAAAATAAATACCGATGCATTTCAGGAACTTACCAAGGGCATCGATCTAAAGCTGAGTCATTTGTTAATGGCAAATAGAACTGGAAATGGTGGAGTAGAAGATAAGATTAAAGATTTTTATGACTCATGTTTAATGACGAAAAAGGAGAGTGGGAAATATCGATCATCATTAGTTAAACTATATAAAGAGATTGGAGAGTTCTCAACCTTTAAGACAGAAGAGCAGTTGAATAATTCGAATTTCGAATGGTGGTCCACGATAGCAAAAATTCAAAACAAATATGGCAAATCAATAATTCTATCTCTATATATTTTGGACGATATTAAAGATAAATCCCGCACCATGGTCTATATAGGTCCGCCAGAATTTGAATTGACTCAGGGTGCAACAGATATTATAGAAAAAGTACAAGAAAGAAGAATACGCAGATATATGGTATCATATTTAAATATTGATCCAAATGATGCCAAAATAATGGCCAAAAATGCTGTAATATTTGAAAATAATTTAACTTTGGGTGGCACCGATGTAAGACTTGGCAAAAATATCGAAGAATTACTGACTCTTTACAATACTACCGATTTGATTGCTCAATATAAAGATCTCTTTGACGTAAAGGAATATTTAGAAATCGTATTGGGCACCAAGGATCTTCCCACCCAGGTATATGTCTATGATGAATCGTATTTGGAGAATTTATATGAAATTTTTAATTCCACTGATTTGGAAATTGTGGAAGACTATATTCTGTGGATATTCTTGGAAGAATACATGATTGACATCACCAGCAGCAACAGTAATATGAAAAGTGAATGCAGCGATAAAGCCAAAAAGTATTTTGGAAAATATGTTGATCATGCCATCTACAATCTGTATCGTAGCAAGGAATCCGAGGCTGCTATCTATGAACTATGGGATGACATAAAGACGACATTTAAACATAATTTAGAGAGTGGCAAATATAAATGGATAACAAATACGACACGTGACGAAGCCATTAGAAAATTAAACAATATGAATTTAACAATTAACTCATATGATAATGAAAACTTTAGTGAGATCTTTAAGAACCTTAACATAAATTCCTCCAACTATGTACTCAATGTACAGAATATACTACAACATGTTGAATCTTTAAGAGAAAATAAACTGGAAAGAAAAACCGAAGAAGACACCCAAGTATTATCATTTACTCCTGTCTACAATATTATGGAAAATGAAATCAAAATCCCGGTAGCTCTACTACAACCACGTTACATTTGGGATCCAGTCTATCCCAAAGCCATTCAATACGGTACATTGGGTTATCTTATAGCCCATGAAATGATTCATGGTTTTGATGATGAGGGTCGCACTTATGATGCCAATGGCAGTGTTCATGATTGGTGGGACGAAAAATCTGAAACGGAATTTGAAAAGAAACGTCAATGTTTCGAGAATCAATATCACAAATACATTTACGATGGCAAACCCCTAATCAAAAGTGCTTTGCAGGCGGAAAATATCGCAGATAATGGTGGCATTAATATTGCCTATGATGCTTATAAACGTTGGTTGTCTAAACGCAAACTCATAGAAGATGGTGTTGAAGCAAAAGAAACTTTACCCCGTTTAAATCTAAATAATCGTCAATTATTTTTCCTCAGTTTTGCTCAACTCTGGTGTGAGGATGTACATTCAATGTTTCGTAGTACATTTGCCGATGGTGATGTTCATGCTCCGGCAAAGTTTAGAGTTATAGGTTCATTATCGAACTCTAAAGAATTTAGCTGGATATATAAATGTGAGAAAAATTCAATAATGAATCCATCAAAGAAATGTGAAATTTATTGAAATTATTAAAGATATATGAGCAAAATAGTTTAAATGTAGCATAAAAATAATTTAGTAGCATTTTGTGAGTATTTGAAAATGAAATTGATTAAATTAATAATAAATAGCAATGAACAGTTTGTAAATAAAAATTTGCTATAATGTAATGAAAACCGATGAAATGGAATGTAAAAAATAATACAAACAAATATATATATTTTTTCAGTTTGTGGAAAAAATAATAAAAATGTGTAATTTTTTAAGAAAACATTTGTTTATGTTGTGTTTTTTTCTCTCACAAGTGTACCTGTATGTGAAGAGAGAGGTGTTATACCAAAGAGAGTCATTTTCCATTTTTAGTTTTCTTTGGCTTGAAAATTGTATTAAAAAATGTTGTATGACAGATGGATGGAGAAATAAGTAGACCACGCTTATTCGGGCATATATTGATAACACATAGCAACACTCATGCTGCGGCTCGGGGTTTCTCAGTCAATTTTGATACGCGATTATAATAAGTAATAAGCCTCCAACACACTTTTTTGAAATGAGTCTAGTTCTCGTTATAAAATTAAAGAGATTGCACTATATATTGAAGCATATCACGATAACTACTTGATTGATTTTATATATAAACAAAATAAAATTTATTTTTTAAAATTCAAATTAGTTATCGTAAAGGTAAATTTTTTGCAAATAAATTAATTGTAAATAAAACAAGATATATTTCGGTGTACTTTCAGACTTTTTCATTGTATTTACTTAAAATTTCACATAAGCGTAGCAGAAGACTGTTACGTTTTAATTTTAAAAACAGAATCCTATATACACTTCAGGAGAGAAACTATTGGCGCTCAAATTAGAGTACTAGATACTAGAGAAAAAATTTAACCACTAGCGAATTGTTGTTTCTTACTCGATTTTAAAGATTTATATATCATCAGCTTTGAAAAGATCCTAATAAAAAGAAAAACAAAAATTAATCATTAAAATAAAATAATATTTTTTCTGAATTATGAGCTGACAGATGACATTACCAATCTGCCAAAAAAAAAGAAAGAAAAAAACAACTTAGAATTCTAAAAATGCACTTTTTTACTTACTAATCATTAAAGTGATTTAAGTACAATTTTCGACCAATTAAACTGTATTATATAGACGGAAGAACGGACATTACTATTCTGTCAACAAAAATCTTAAAATTCCATCTATATTGGTGGTATATTGTAAACCTGTGATCACTTTGTTGTGTTTTATCGAATAAATGTCTTTACTCCTCTCTCTCTCAGAATGTATTATGGCTCTGTTTTGGTGTTTCTAGTAAGTTTATCATATTTTTTACTAAAAAGCACATGAAATTCAAGATCTCCATATCTTTAATACAACATTTTTTTTAACTCTATAAAGAGAGATAGACAAGAATTCATAGAACTGTTCTTCTTTACTTTTTTTTGTTTGTTTTTGTTTCAATTATTTTTGTTTACTATTTTTTGTATTTTTTATGTCTCTCTAGTTCTCCCTTCGGAAATTATAAACAAATTATTAGTAATTTTTTTCATAAAATTCATTTACACATTAAAGAGATTTAATTTAGCAGTAACATAATTAAAATATGCATACGATTAAGGAGTGCGATCGATAAAATCTTAACACACGTTTTGCCTTATAACTTTTTTCTGAAACAATATTTATTTATTTTTATTTTTTTGATCTAGTTATCTTTGAAAAATATGTCAGTTACTATTTTCAATGATTTTGATCAAAATGAGCAACGAAAATGATGTACATGCTATAAATTATTAAATATTTTCAAAAAAATCCAAGTTGGAAATACAAATAATTGGACAATAAATTAAATGTCTGCTGTTTCTAATATTAAATAGTATCAGAAGAATTTGACCATTGATATGAAACAAGGTAAAGATAAACATATTATTTTGCAGACCAAGAAAATTTAAAGCATATTGAACATAATTCCAAACACATCTGGCTGAAAAGCACCCAAGTTTGCTCAGTACTTCGGATATTTGGTGCGAAAAATTAATGCTAATTCATAGTTAAGTCCAAACTGTTCAAGACTAGAATGCTGCAAAAAAATTTAGAGGCCAAGAATAGAACACGGAAATGAAAATAAAATTTCATATAAAAATTCTCATGTTGTAAAATGGACGACGAAACGACGAAACACAGACAGATTATTTGCAGATTCCTGGTCAAAATTTGTATGTTGATGATGCACGAGGATGTGTTAAAATACTTTTCCTTTCATAAGAGGCACAATGGGTCTACATATTTCTGGTCCGATTTGTCGTCATGTTACTACCTAAGGACGCTCTGGAGTAGTACAAAACCATTACATAGTTTCTCAATTCTTTAAATTATCCGGACCTAACACCAATGAAGAGATTTTGGACTTTTGTGAAAAGAGGATTGAAGAGGACAGAACATGGGTAGACTGTTCCAAAAATTATATTTCTCTATGATCTGTAGTATTTTAATAATTTAACATAAAAAAGCTCTATCACAAACCGTTTCTAAGTTTTTTTAATTTCATATATTTTAAGATTTTTTTTCGATCGCACTCCTCATATATGAATTAATGCCTGATAAGAAACTATTTTTAATTTCAACAAATAAAAATAAATTTTAATGATTAGAACTAGTTTTAAGAATTTATAAAAATATAAATATATAAAAATTCAAAACACTTTAGTCTCATCTTAATTCTCTTTTAAAACGGTTGTGCAAAACTGAAATAAAATAAACGTTTTATTATTTATAAAATGAATTCTATAGCTATAAATTACTTTATGATCCTTTTCACCAGTTGCTTGTATAGTTTCAATGTTGCGGAAGATGTTTTTGCCAGTGATATGAATAAGAAAATTCTTAAACTTGCCAAATCGGCTCAAATACAAGCTTATATGAATCAGAAAATAAATCCATGTGATGATTTCTATACGTATGCCTGTAGCAAATGGCGTTTCCATAATCCAGCACAAATCAATGGTCACCTAAATACAAATCAATTTCAACAGCTTGCCATGGGTATGGATCATAAACTTAATAATTTATTATTAAGCAAAAGGAACGGAAATGATGGTGAGATAGAAAAAATGAAAGATTTCTACGATTCTTGTTTAGAAATAAAAGCGGACACAGAGAAATATCGCTCATCTTTAATTAAGCTCTATAAAGAGATTGGCGAGTTTTCAAGCTTCAAGACATTGGAACAGATAAGAGAAACAAATTTTAAATGGTGGTCTACAGTAGCTAATATTCAAAAGAAATATGGCAAATCAATAATATTATCACAGCAAACTTTAAATGACATTAAAGATGAATCCAAACCAAAGTTCTATATAGGTCCACCTAAAGATATGTTGCAGAATGTTCAAGAGAAAAATATACAAAAATATATGCAATCACATTTGAATATTGTACCAGAAGATGCTCAGATAATGGCCAAAAAGGCTTTGACATTTGAAAGTAAATTAAATGCCATAGAGACAGATGTACGTTTTGGCAAACATCTAGAAGAATTATTGACACTTTACAATATTAACGATTTGGTTGAGAAATATCAACATTTATTTGATGTAAAAGAATATTTGGAAATCGTATTGGATATGAAGGAGTTGCCAACACAAATATATGTCTACAATGAATCTTATTTCGAGGGCTTAAATGATATTCTTAATTCCACTGAATTGGAAGTTGTGGAAGACTATATTTTATGGACATTTTTAGAAGAATTTATGATTGACATCACTAGCAGTAATATGAAAAAAGAATGTTTGGATAGAACTAAAAAATATTTTGGAAATTATATTGATCATATCATTTACAAGAAGTATCGTTCCAATGAGTCTGAGGCTGAGATCTATGAACTATGGGATGATATCAAGACAACATTTAGACATAACTTGGAAAATGATAGATATTATTGGTTGCAAAATGTCACACGTGATGAAGCTATTAAGAAATTGAATAACATGAATTTAACCATTAACTCTTATGACCATGTGAATTTTATCGAAATCTTTAAAAATATCGATATTGATCGAACCAACTATGTGCTTAATGTACAAAATATACTTCAACATGCTGAATCTTTAAGGGACAATCAATTGGTATCACTTACTCCAGTCTATAATATTTTGGAAAATCAAATTAAAATTCCAGTGGCCTTGATGCAGCCCCGTCATATTTGGGATCCTATATATCCTAAAGCTATACAATATGGCTCTTTGGGTTATCTTATAGCGCATGAAATGATTCATGGTTTTGATGAAGAAGGACGCAAATACGATGCCAGTGGCAATGTTCAAGAATGGTGGGATGAAAAATCCCTATACGAATATGAATCTAGACGTAAATGTTACGAGGACCAATATCTTAAATATAATTACGGTTTCAAGTCTTTACCGAAATTTGTTAAAAATGGTGGCATAAATATTGCTTTCGATGCTTACAAACGTTGGTTGTCCAAGCAGAATTTATCGGACTCTGATGTAGAAGCAAATGAGACCCTGCCTCGTTTATCACTTAATAATCATCAATTGTTTTTCCTTAGTTTCTCTCAACTCTGGTGTGAAGAAATACATTCAATGTTTCGTAGTACATTTTTTAATGGTGGAGTCCAAGCTTCAGGAAAATACAGGGTTATTAGTTCATTGGCGAATTCTAGAGAATTTAGTTGGCAATTTAAATGTGATGAAAATTCTAAAATGAATCCAGCTATGAAATGTGAAATCTACTGAAATGGTTTAAGGATAAAGTTAATATTTATATTATATTTTTAAATAAGAATTTTCGAAATTGTAAGAAAAAAATGGAAGAGGTATTCATTGAAATGTTTTTAAATCCCACCAAAAATAAAAATTTATTATAAAACAATAAATGTAAACAATTTCATTAAAATAATAGCATTTTATATATTTATTAGTAGAAGATTTTAAGGAGAACTCCATACAAATCTTTTTTGTACCCAGAATCTGTATTAATTCAACTGACTGATTCAACATTGACCTGCCCCAACGAAGGTACAGATATAAAACTTGGTTCGTCTCGTAGGTTGGACCTTAGTGGTGGTCGGATATTTATGAATTCGAATGTTTAGTGGATAAAAACGGGTATCCGTTTTAACTTAACTTATAGTGATACAAAAAGTTTAATAGTTTGTCATTTATAAAGAAAACATCGAATAGGTGTCTGGTACTTTTGACATTTTTAGGATAAAAACTAGTTTGTTACTTTAGGAAAATTCGAAATTTTAAGGGGGCAAAAATCGTAATTGTTTTGGTACTTTTTTTTACAAAATATAATTTTTACTGATACATACAAATGAATATTCTAAAATTAGATTCAAGTATAATTTAGAAGTTCATTGGAATACATCCAGGAGAAATAAAAAGTCCCAACAATGTGGTACACTTTGAATTTTCTATAATATTGAACATACAAATATGAAATTGAAAATGTACTATCCTGAGTAAATAAGAATCCATAAAAGGGGACTTTGTGGTACTTTTTCCTTATTATAATACTACTCTTTCATTTTGTAATACATTTTTTAATAATGACTAACGTTCAGACATGAAATTAATGATATATAATTCTTTTTTAAGAATCTATAGTCGTCGTATTCTTTTCTATTAAAATATAATGGAAGTAAGAAACTGGTAAATAAAAATTTTAAAAATTATTGTTCTTAATGTCGACACAATACCAATAACATAACTGTTCCCACGTGAGTTTGGAATCATAGTTTACTTTTATGGGTTTTTCACATTTGAAATTTCATTTTTTTCTAAATAAACGCTGTAGACTGTATAATACCAAAAGATCAGGTCAAATTTAAAAATTAATTAATTTGTAGTAATAATCTAAAAGTTATCTATTATATTTAAATTCAAAATACACCGGAAAACAGCGATTCTGCGGCACGGGTTTTCTCAGTCAGTTTGGTTATACGGTATTAAGCCTATAATCCACTTTTTCAAATTCAATAGGGATCCAGGGTGACGCCATCGATATGAACGAAAAATCATAAAATCATTATAATGTAATAATTTACTGAATTTTTATCAAATTTTTAACAATTTAATCGTCACTGAATCTGTCCTTTTGGACCAGTTCTATGACCTACCCTGGAACCTGCCCAAGTAGCTAATTAATCACCTCCAATGACTGTCCCATATAAAGTTCCGGAACTAGGACTGGTCACTAGCCCTGATTACATATCACGTGACTAGTTTTGAACCGGTTCTCTTTACTCTAGGAAAATTAATTAATCTGTCGTAATGATTTCAAAATTAGTTATCTATTTTATTTTAATTTCCAAATATCAATGTTTCTTTACTTACTTAATCTTAGTAAAACTATAGTACACACAATCATATAATTGTTATGCACACACTTGTACAAATCTAATAAATAATGGACAACAACCTTGAACTTTATTTCTGCACGATAAAACTGCAGTCGAGTTAAAATGTGCCATAAAATGTTGCCTGACTATAAAAAAAAAGACAAAGGACATCCAACAACAACAAATAGAAATTAACTTTAAATCTGTGTCATCACAAACCATTTAGAGAAATAAATTTAGTTACTTTCTCTCTCTTTTTCATCCTCTATTAGCTCTCTCTCTCTCTTTTACACATTTACATTAAATATGTAAAAGGAAACGGAAAGTCAAAATGAAAATAAATACTAACGTTAAGAGCCACACGGAAATGATACAAACATTTTAGCAAAACCTTGTCAGTTGTATATAAAGAGATTTCAAAAAAAAGTAAATAAAAACACAATTTTAGGTATTCAATTTTGAGGCCTAATCGTTACTTCAGGCATGAATTGCTTAAAAAAATATATGTATGTATGTATTTTAAAATTCTCTTTTATTTATTTCTTATTATTTTTTTTTTATTTTAACTTATGGAAAAACACGATAAAAATGCAAATATTTTTCATTAGAATCGTTAGAAACAGTTTGTCATTTTGTTTTGGAAAATAAAGAGTGTCAAGGAAAAATGTTTACATTTCATTTTGAAATGTCAACGAAAAACATACAAATTCAGCATTTTAGATATTTATTGCTTGTTGCAAAGAAAATAACTAAGTACATATGTATGTATCTATGTATACATTCTACGAAATAAATGCTTTTTAACAAATTTCATAAGAAATAATACTTTTGAAAAAAAAAAAATTTAATAAATATCTATATAAGAATCTTTTAAAATGCAAGAGAATAGTTAGGTGTTTATAGCGACTTTAAAGAAAATTTTATTTCTCTTAAGATTACGGAACAGTAATTTGTGAAACATGTCATGATTATTTTTAAATCATTATAATTGTTAATTATAGAAATTTATTAAAATAAGTTTACTTATGTTAAATTAAATTAATTAGAAAAATAAATGTAGAAGTTGTAGCAAAAGCTCATTTATGGAATATATTAAATATTATATTAGAAAGTTTAGAATATTATTCGCATAAATATGCTACATTAAACAGTGGGACAGAATCAACAATTTGTGGAGATAAGTCTGTAAATATCGATTGGTTGGATTTACATAAAATTTTAGAGAAATGTAATATTTTATGCTTGGATGCAGGATGGATTGTAAATTATTATTTTTAATTGCTTTTTACTGTTAAAAGTACTTTTATTTTTAATAATTTAATAATTACAAAATATTCACTTAGTTATACATTTGGAATTGTCTCAAAATTTTAGTCTTAAAATTCATATTCGGGGTTCACACACAGCAATTTTAATTTCCGATTCGTCTATGAAGTAAAAATTGTAATAAGAAAATTGACTGTCAGTCAACCTCGACTATGAATCTCTCGCTCTTATACTGTACACTGAAAAAAAATTCAGATTTATAATTTAATTATACTTAAAGAAATAGTTTGCATTTCAAAAAATTATTTTTTATGGTGAAAACTATAAATATTAAAACAATTTCTTAAAATATTTCTCCCATATCTTATTGCGTATTTCTTTCAGTATTTTTCAAAAATAAAGTGTAGCACAACATTACAGTTTGCTGATTGATTTCGTGAGAAAGCTAAAACGGCATTTTCACATGTTCGCCATTTTAAGTGTCACTAGCAGCGTTGTCAAAACTTTGTGATTATGTCAAACCAGATTGTGCTAGAAACTGCATACAATTTAAATAAAATCGCTAATATTACAGCTCAAGTATTTATATTCAAGGAACTAATATATTTGTATTTTTTATGTTAAAAAATATGCTAGAAGTG
Organism: Phormia regina; assembly: GCA_001735545.1. Classification (NCBI taxonomy): domain Eukaryota; kingdom Metazoa; phylum Arthropoda; class Insecta; order Diptera; family Calliphoridae; genus Phormia; species Phormia regina. The sequence continues at coordinate 13,175 of MINK01191866.1, read as the reverse complement.
AAAATATATTCTTTTACTATTACTTGATTTAAACTATTTGCAGGCAAAATCACATATAAATAACTTTTCTTTAAACAATTTATTTCCTTTTTGCAAAATTTTTAATATTGTATATTAGAATTCGAAGTTTTATATAAAACACTTTGCAGTTCTAAAGGATTATCTTATGAATCAAATTACACAACAAATCCGCAGATTTTAACAGAATTTTTTGAAGTTTTTGGGTTCTTATTAACAGGGAAACCAAAATATGCAATTGCATGTTTTTTCCTGGACGTTGAAGGAAGTCATTGATCAAATATTTATCTGTTTCATGACAAATAAATCATTTTGGCATCGATTTGTTAGTGCATATTTATAGCATATTTTGTTATTTTAAGGGCATATTTAATGTTTTTAGAGCATGTTTTGACATTTTTAGAACAATCAAAAAAGGTTTTTCAAATTTAATTTTATAAAAAAATAGAAAAAAAATCATTATCATTTTATCAAAACCAATATTTTTAATGAAAGTGCCATAGTATAATTATAAAGTACTCGCGCATCTACAAAAAGAAAAATTCCTGGTATTTTGTTAGTGCAATACTACTCCTCACAATGTCAAAATGATATGAACAAAAAATGAGAGAATAAAGGAGAGGAAGAGTAAAATATTCAAGAAAAAATTTTACATAGGGATACAAAAACAATTTAACAGTAACGCGAGGTGAGTCGATGAAAAAATTGTAAAACAGCTGTTCTTACGAGTATACTTTCTAATTATACTATGGAAAGCGCGAAAATATCGTAAGTGCTGTAAACAAATTTTACAAGAGAAACATTTTTGTGATTATTAACATGTATGAAAAATGTCAGTTACGATAAAATTGCTTTCGCTATAAAGGCTCAAATACATAGAATACTTTTGCTTCAACTGCGACAGAAAGCTACGCAACGAATAAATTATATTAACCCAGTCTCTGCACTATTTTGTTATTAAAATTTTACATTAATAAATATAAAAGATGCAAAAATTAAATAATTATCATTGAAATAATGAATTTCAAATAAAAATATCCGACTCATCAAAAAAATATTTAATAAGAATAAATCAACTGACAAAATGTTATTTACGTTACGTCAGATACTTCAAAGTTCGTTTTTTCACGCAAAAGTTTTGACGTACTAATTTTGCTGATTCCATATAAATGCATGAATTTTACTTCAGCTGTCAGTTGATTAAAGCGGAAGTACTCTTGTAGTTTGGGCCTTAAATCTGAAAGTCACTGGTACTCGAGTTAATTTTAACAGATGCTCTAAATTTTAGAGCATATTGTGGTTTTCCCTGCTTATTAATTCATAAAAGAGTTGTTATCTTTCTATTAAAAGTTCTATAAACTACCAGTAAAAATTATTGCAGCCAGAAAAAACGCTTACGTATCCAGCCAACCAGACGGACGGACGGACATCGTTAAATCGACTCAAAAAGTGATTCTGAGTCGAACCACCCAACCACCTTTGGTGGTGTAGGGTATAAAAAATGTATGCTTGATAAAGGTTTGCTACTTTTTTCTTATGGAAATTTACATACAAATAGTTAGTAAACCTTTATCAAACATACATTATTTTTTGTGAAAACGGTTTAATGAAAAGTATTCGATAAGAATCAAGAAATATAAGAAATATAGATGTAGTGGTAAATCCGCCGTTTTGGTATTCCTAGTTAAATGTAAGATATGAGTCCTGGACACAAATTTTTTTTAAATTGATATTTTCTACATTTTTCAAAATTAACTTTAATCCGACGTCTAGCACTAGACGTCGGATTTATAAAATATTTTATTATTTATTTCATTCGAATTAGTATTTAGTTTTTTAAGTATGAAATAATTAATATTTATTTTGTATTAAGCGTAGGAGGAACTTTAAAAATTTTTGTAAAAATATTTAAATCTAATTGTTTTGAATACTTAATGTTAAACATATCCATAAATTTTGTGTTTTTATAAACAATTTAGCTGTTTATAAAAATTATATGAAATTCAATCACAAAATCTTTAAATTTATATTCCACACAAAACATAATTTTGTCTTAAACAATTTGAAATCAATATCAATATATTTATAACATTAACAAGCGAGGCATATGCGGTATCTAATTCAAGTTTTGGAAATTCCCACATAAAATTAACCAAATAAATCGCAAAAGATATCGTCGGCTAAAATGTAAATTGCTTAACTCTTAATTCAAAAATATAATTAAAAAAATGCAATAATAAAATTTTAAAAATATACATTTTATAATATTAAAAACATTGATAAATATTTCTTTAATTATTATAATAATTCTTCATAAATTTTGATAATTTTTATTAGGATCATTTCTGTGGATATTGAAATGACTGGATAATAGGAATATCGATATCGATGTGAATATCGATAATGCTGCTCAAAAATCTTAAATATTTTGGTGAAATTTAATTGTTTTTAAGAATTATCTTTTTTTTATTTAAAATGGAATAATAATTGTTATACAATTAAGCCCACGATATATTTCATTAAATTCATTTCAACTGATAAAATAACATATACATACATATTTAAATGGACTTAAGTATAATAAAATTTAGTATAAAAATCAAAATCATATAAAAATGTATAATGAAACTGTTGGTAATAATTTTAGCATTAAGAAATATGTCATAGAATGCAAGAATATTTTGTCATTAAAGTTATGAAAAAGCTCTTATTTATGAGTTTCTGGTTGGTTTATTTTATGATGATTTTTATTTAAAAAAAGTTTTTAAAACAAAAGTTTTCTATTTCATTTTATTTGGAGAGTTTTGTTTGTTTTATATCAATTAACCCTCTTAAAATAATGTTCTCTTTCACTTTTCAGATGTTTTTAGCAGATGTTGTTGTAACTGGCATACAGGTAAGTAATACTTTTCTTTTTATTAATAATATTATTTTCAATAAAAAAAAGAAATCCTTTTGTGAGGTTACCTTCCCTTTATGGGTTAAATTTTAAACACACATACAAAAAGTTGAGAAAAAAAAAATTATGAAAACAATTTTTATCTTTAAAGGAAAAAAAAATACGACAAGAATAACAAACTTTTCAAACAATTCTTGAAAAATAACAGATGCACATGCTTGAAGAAATATTTGTTCAGCAAAAAAATAAAAAAAAAATCAAAGATATTTTCGTAATTTTCCTGTGAAATTTTTTAAAGACAAGAAAAAATTTATATAAAATATTTAAGTATGCAAATTATAATAAATGCATATATTTCGTCAAATAAACAAAAAATATTTGTTTCTGTTTATTTGTTTTTATTGTCGCTTATAAATTGTAACAATAAATTTAAATGAAAACAAAAACAAACAAAAAATAACTTTTAAATAAAAGTAAAAGTTGGCCAAAATATGAGAAAAAGAAACAGAAAGATATCGTTACTTACGAGAGAACTTCCTTAAATAAGTAGAAATTGACGATATTTTACAGAATAATGTTTATTCAGCACCTTTTAGAATTTTTAGGTTTATTTACATTTTAGTCGGCCATATGTACTTTTGTACTTTTGTTTTGGTAATCGAGTCAATAATAAATTTCATTTAACAGACAACAAGTCCTTGAAGAAATTATATTTATTGCAGTCGAAATAAAATTTGTATAGGTAATCTGATTAGAAAAATTGCTAAAATAAAGTTGGTAAATTGCCAATTGTTGTAATGAAACTTAAGAAAGAATGAATGAAATAAATAAATAAAATTGAAAATTAAAATGTCTTTATGGGTACGACTTCAAATGCAATAATATAATAATTAGGCCTGTCAAAGAAAACCATACCGATCGAAAGTGGAATTAATGCCGTATTTTGCTTTTTCAAAAAACATGAAAATTTAAAGTGGGGTCATTCCGAAAATTTTCTTCGTTTCATGTTTTTTGAAGAAGTAAAATACGGAATTAATTCCTCTTTCGGTGGGAATGATTTTCTTTGACAGGACTGATTATAAGGTAATCCATATATGGATATTTAAGGTTACTAGGTAATGTATATAGGAAGCTATAAAAGTTGATATTAAAGCTAAAACTTTAATAAAAATAATTCACATATTTACTCTTTAAAATAATAACTTTTGACAAAATAAGTTAATCGGAAATTCCAACATTTTCTCCTATGCTATGAAATTATTTGAAAAAAATCCAAAAATTTTTGCACGGAAAAACTAATTTTTATTGAGCTACACGCAGAGAAAAATGTGGCTTCGGTGTTCATAAATAATAATAATAAATATTAAACATTATAATTATAAAAATTAGATAAACTTTATCATATTATTATCAGATTTTGTTAACATTGTATGTAAAAATTTTATCATGTAAATATTATGATCGAATTCTATCATAAACTTATTAATTTTCATCATATTATATACCATAAAGACATTTTAAACATTTTCAAAATTACTCATAATATGTTAATTAATTAATTAATTAATTAATTAATTAATTAATTAATTAATTGCTTAGTAATTGATTATTATAAATTACATCATACACAGAAAAAAATATTTCAAATTGCTTGTTAATAAAATTATTAACTCAATTTATATTGGAGTTTAATTATATTATTTATTAATATAATTAATTTTCTAGTTGGAATAAATTTATATTTTAAATAAATTTATTAATAAATTTTTAAATTAACTTTGTTTCTATAAAAATGTAGAAATAAAATAAATTTGACTACTTTTTCAACAATCTTCAGCTTATTATGTCTTTTTAGGAAAAAACAGTAATAATAAAATTAATTATTGTAGTTATTAATATTATCAAAAAATTAATTGATATTACAAATTTCGTAATTGAAGTCGATTTTTACTTTTTTCTGTGTAAATAATATTTTGTTCAATATATTTTTTATTAACTAAACTATAGTAGTTAATAATTATATAACATTGAATCACCACGAGTATAACCAAAACTTATCCATTTTTGCAATCATATTAATAAAAAAACATTTCTTCATTTTAATAAAATTTTGTTTCTAGTAAAAATATTTTAAATATATAGAAAATGTTTCTGTTCAACTATATTAATATTTTTATTAATTGCAATCACATAATTGTCAACTTCTTATTAAAATTAATGAAAAATTAATAATGAGAACCTAATATTATTCTAGTGACAATGCTGTAATCGACTTTAATGACTCTTATATGAAATTCTTATGTTTTATGTCCTTAGATTTAAATATCATTTAGTAAATCATTGTTCATTTTGTATTTATACATTTATTTATAAATCCAAATCGAATTAAAAATTTAATTTAATTGACCTTTAAAGATAAATAACCATTAAATATATTTAGTTTAAAAATAAAACTTACATTTTAAATTAACACGATTTTATTTTTTGCAATTTAACCTTTTCAAGGTTAAATGATGAAAATGTATATAATTAAGTATAATATTTGATTTATAACCAACCATTACGATGGGGTTTTTGTGATATTCATATAACAAATCACTTTTATTTCCTTGATGTATTTTTCTTTTAAAACTAATTGACAGTTCAATTTTCTCATATTTTTTTTCCACGTGTGTCTTGTAACAAACTACTTGTTATATTTATTGGCAAAAAGAACAAAAAGAAAAAATATTTCTTTAGATAATGATTGATAAAAAGAAAAAAAAAAATATAAAATAAAAATGTAAACTAAAGAATTGATGAAAATAAATCATACTTATATATGGTTTAAGTGTATTTCGGAAAGTGTAAAATTTTTTATGATAAAATTTTATTAAATCCAGAATTATTTTGTAATTATTATCTCTGGAATTATTTTTTCAATTTCCTCTTTTTTTTCATGCACCCAAAAATTTAATTAAAAATTCCCTATCAAATAATTCATTATTATTGTTCGTGGTTACCAACATTATTTTTTGTTTGAGTAAAATTTAACATTTATTACCAACAAAAGGGATAACAAAAATGTCTCTTTTATTTATCATTAAAGTTGATTTAAGCGCAAAATGTTGCAATATAACGAAAACAGACAGAAAAAAAGACAATGACATTGATTGACATTTATTAAAATATAAAAACATATATTTTTTTAATAAATATTTTATTTATTACACAGTATATAAAGGTAAATTTTTGTATTTAATAATTAAAATAAAAAAAATAATAAAAAAGGATTTGGTTGCTAAATACCAAATAGTTAGCTGGTAATTAATTAAAATACCATGAACGTTTTTTTTATCTATAATATCATATAACATCATATGGTATATATTGCAGATTTAAATGTCAATTTCATATATTTATAATTTAGCTAGAGACTTGAAACTCCAGATACCCTCCTACAATTTTGTTTTCTAAAGTTCTGCGAAAAACCGAAAAATCTTAAACCTCTGTTTCATATTTAAATATTGAAATTTATGAAAATAAAATTCAAATAAAATATTGAAATTTAATGTGTTTTAAATAAATATTATTACATTTAAAAAAAATTAAATTTTTTTACCGAAAATTTCTTATATAACTATAACATTTCCATTTCTTCGTAAACATTTATTATCTAGAGACAATCTGTAATTTTGTAGTCACAAATGTTTACAAAAGAAAACTTTACTTTGGATTCAATTGTTTTTATAATTTTTCCAAGTCACTTTTTTAGTTTTTTAATAAAGGAATTTTAAACAATATAAGTCGTTGGCTAGCATGAAAAAAGATCGTTATGAAGGATAAAAAATACTCCAAATTAATCAAAATTTATTTAAACTTATTTACAAATATAAACTACTTTTAACAAAATATTGGAGATGATCACGATAGGGTGGTTATCAGTTTATGTGATTATATATTAAGATGAAAAACAACAAAATACATTACATGTTTAAATTATAATTTTCCAAAACTACCGATGAACAAATAATCTCAGTTACGAAAAGTTGTTTTTTTAATGAATTTTTCCGTTTTTGATAGAACCACATAATCACATAACCCGATAAAAAGTCTATCGTGAAAAGCATTATTATTTATAGTTTATTGGAAAATACTGTTAAAACAGATATTCATTTGTTGGTAGTGCATTAACTATTTAGTTTGTAGAAGTTTTTACCAATGATGTTAAAAACAATTGGCCAATGGTAGAATGATGTTATCATTTGGATGTTGGCATAACGTTTTAATAGAAGAACATCTTACGTTTTGCCAACGTTGGCCCCGTTGTATATTTCTGCCTAGGTATCTACATAAACACAATTTTTTGAAAATGAAATAAAATTTGTTTTTTCTTGGAACTTATTCCTCAATACGCGCTCAAGCATTTAACTAGTGAACTAAAAGAGTTGAATAAAGTATATAGTTGTATAACATATTTTGGGAAAAGTAACATGAATTGGATATTGTTGAGACTTTGGCCTTCCAGTTTCTATACATAATATCACCTAGTTTTAGATTAGTTATTATAATTTGTTCTTGTGTTGGCCAAATTTTAAGCATAACTTCTGTTATCATAGATGTTGCTAAAGAAATTTTTATTATTTTTTATTTTATCAACAGTATTTAAATTTTTAATAAAAATATTTATTTATTTTTTTTTCACTAGACCAAAATGAATTCATACATACTTTTATTGCAAATGTTAATAACATAATGTTAAATATTGCAAATTTCAAATTTATATATTAGCTTAAAATAGTATATACGATATGATACGATAACCACGGCTAAATTGTGAGACACAATTAATTCATAAATCAGTTTAACAAAAATCTCTTTAAACTTACGTTAATATAATTAAAAATGTAATCGACTTGCAACCATTCCTTTTTCTATGTGTATTTATTACCTAAACCTAATAAAATAAAAATTTAAAAATATTATGCATATTTTAATTAAAGTTAATTAAATTTTATTTTTAATTTCTTTTGTTTAGGAATTTTATAAAAAAAAATAATAATAACAATTAACAATTAACCACCATTTTTAACAAACTACTAAATATATAGAATAAAAGAAAATCTATTATAAAATTAATAAATTTCACATTTCTTTTTTGGATTCAGCGTAGAGCCCTCTGGACATTTGAAAATTTTCGAAAATTCAGGAAAATTAGCCAAAGGACCATTTACTCTATACATAGCGGGTGCATGAACATCCAACAATGACACCTTATCCTTTAACATATCATCCATATCCATACAAAAGAATTGAGCATAACCCAGGAAAAATAGCTTACGGTTGTTAAGTTTAATATGAGGCAATAGTTCTTCTAGATTTTCTAGAGATTGTAAATTTAACCAGTGAATATAGGATTTGAAAGCCAATTGCACGGCACCATTGTCAGCTATATTTTCAGCTTGTAAATCGGTGGCTGGTAAATATTTGCCATTGTAACGATAACGTGAGTATTGAGATTTGAAGCAGGCCTTTTTGTGTTTAAAAGCTTTTGTGGATTGTTCATCCCACCAACTGTCTAGTTCGTTGCCTTGGGAATCATATTGTTTGCCTAAATCATCAAAACCGTGTATGAGTTCGTGAGCTAATAGGAAACCCAAAGTACCAAATTTCAAAGCTTCCGGATAGTAGTCAGACCATAAATAATTTGGTTGTAAAAGTAGAACAGGCAGCATTATAAGATTTTCAGAGTTTATAAAGGCTGGTGAATAGGACAGCATATGAGCGGGTACTTCTAATTTTCCTGGATTTAATAGTATTTCCAAAAATTTTACTACTCTACGATGATTAATTTTCTTTAGATTTTCTATATAATCATAACTGTTAATGGTCAAATCCTGATACTCTTGTGTAAAATTACGATTTTCATAGGAATTGATATGCAATTGTATACGTTCCAATTTCTCCAAGGCCAATTTACGTGTCATGGGTGTTAACCATTCCATTTTTGGTGATTCCATTTGTGTTTTGAATGTATTCTTAATTTCATGCCAGATTACAATTATATCGTTTTGCATGGCTTGAGTATTAAATGTTCTATAGACCATATTATCTAGAATGTGGCTAAAGAATTTTTTAGTGTTTTCCAAACACATATCATCCATTTTGGCCAAAGGTATATCATAGCCTATAAAGAAAGGTTCGACTAGATGATAAAATATATAATTGGCCAATTTTTGTGGACTAGTGGAATTTATAACTTCCTTTAAGTTTTCCTGATATTCGGGAGTGTATTCATAATAAGTGCTATTCCATTCAAAACCCAAAGCTGTATTAACAAATTTTGCCAAATCCATTTCCTCACCATATACTTCAGCAAAATCTTGTGGTTTTCTTTTAATCGATTTCGATTTAAGGGTTTTATCCGATTTAAAGTCCAATAAACCACGAGCCAATTCAATTTCAAAATCAACTATATCATGGGCAACCAACTTAGCTTTTTCCTGTTCTATACCTAGAAAATCCTCCAAATTTTCCTGTATATGCCGACGATAATCTTGACGATGATTTTCTGTAGCTTCGCCTAAATACATGCTTTTGTTTTTCAACTTAAAACTAGGCTGTCCCACGAATAGAGTATTAATGGTTTTATTTTCAAAATCACCACGCACACCTAATTGTAGAATAATATCAAAGCCATATTTATTTTGTATTAAACCAATAGTTTTAAGCCAATCAAATGATTCCCCCGCCTCCGCCTCCGACTCCTCCTCCTTTAACCAGTCTTCATTCGTTTCCAATAGTGCTGGCATTTTGCCAAATTCCTCAATGATTTCTTTTAATTCTTTTACCACATAAGAACGTTTCTTCAAACCCATGTTGCGACAGGATTTAAAGAAATCTTTTACCTTTTTAACTGCCCCCAATTTAGCATCACTCAACAGTTCTTCTTCACTTAAGGCATCCTCTTCATCATCTAGAATTTCTTCTTTTAGCAAACGTAATTGTTTTTGTTTATACGAATTATCTAATAGAGTAAATATAGAAGTTTTTCGTTTTGTTGAACTCTCAGCTGGATGTAACTTGGGCCAATTGCCACATGCATATTCATAGAAATTGTCACAGACATTTGCCTCCGGTTTCATATAGTTACGCATTTCGGCCGATTTAGCTAAGCGCATTATATCAGCCACATATTTGGAATCATTATGAGCGGATATACGATTCTCAAATACGTTTATCTGAACAGCAGCCGGTGAGGTGTAAACAATTTGCAAAATATGAATCAGCAATTGTAAACTAATAACATTCGTTATAATTATTCTCTGGTCATCATTTAAGCGCCAACGCATTTTTACAAAAATCTTTTTTTCTTGTTTTTTTTTTATTTTGTATTTCAATTAATTTTGTTTTTTTACTTTTAATTTTTTTTTTTGTTCGTTTTGTTTTTATTGTCGTTTCTAAGAGATATGTTCTAAAATTCAGCCGCTTATTAAAGTTGTTCACTTGTAGTACGCACAAAGTTTAAACTAAAACTGTTTGATTACACTCAATTTAAATTGAAAATGATCATTATTGTCTTAAATCTGTGAAATCTTGTTCTCTTTATCGCTCTCTTGTGAAATGTGATCGCCACTAAATAGTTGTAATTGTGAACAGCTGTAGATACGAGTTCAAAATGTTATCAAAAGTTTGTTTATATGAATTTGAGTTGTAAATAGTTAGTGTTCAATTGTTTCTTTATTTATTTATTTTTTTTTTTAATAATTATAGTAGCTAAGTACAGTGAAGTAAAAAAGTTGCTAAACAATCGAATTTTTATAATATGAAATGAAATTGATGGATGGATTAATTTGATGATAATTGTATAGATGTATGTTGATATCAAAAATGTTTAACTTGGTATTTTGAATAAACATATTACAGATCTGGACTTACAAGATTTGAAAGCAATAGAGTGAACAATTTTTAAACCATATTTTAAATTTTATGATCATGAGCAACAAATCAAAGTTCAAAAATGCATACAGCTTTTTTACACTTCTTGTTTGTGACTTTATACCTTTTGATCTCGTTCGATCTTTTCGTTATTGTAGACGTTTTTAACACTTAAATGCAGATTCGTCCAGATTTGATGATAAAATTTTTTATTATTAATAAACAGTTTAATTTTTCAAGAGGATTTCCGATTGTCTGGTGTATATTATATATGATAGTTATCTTTGATCTTTACAAGTAAAAAATACCTTGACCAAGAAGTAAAAAATAAAATATTATTGAAATTTCAAGACTTTTTATACTAATTTTGTAAATTTTTAATTTTAAAAAAAAAATCGAGTACCGAAGATTTTACTATACAAATTTAAATTTAAATAAGCAAAAACCTTTGAAATTTCCTTTTTATTAATTTGAAAACTAATAAAATTTCAAATATTATATTTTATATTTAATTTCATATCATTTCAAATTCACAACTACGCCTTTCCCTAGCAAAAAGGTCCTCATTTAACAACTGTATAAAACTATGCTGGATGTTTCCTTAACAAATATTCCTCAAATATTTTTAAATGTTTAAACATGAAATTTTCTTTCCGGACTCTTTTTAACCCTTGAAGGGCTTCGTTAGTCGTTTCGACTAACAACAATGCTATTTTGGGTGATATTTCTTTATTCGTTGCATATTTTTTTACGAATTTTGGTNNCTAAAGTCAGAGAATTTAAAGAAAATATTAATGAAACAAAAAGCTGATTTTAAATTATTTTAGGAAAAAATTATTATCAAAAATTTATTTTTTGATGAAATGCTTCGAAAGATATAAATTATGGTCTAAAGTCAAAATTTACATATAAAATGAGTAAAATTCGGAAGGGTGTGTACTATGTACCAATTGAGTTATTCGGCTTGTTTTTTATCTCTGTGAAGTTATCTTTCATAAAAGTGCAAAATTATTATATGTTACTTAACCCTGGAAGGGCTTCGTTAGTCGTTTCGACTAACAATAATGCTATTTTGGGTGATATTTCTTTATTCGTTGCATATTTTTTTGAGAATTTTGGTATAATATCTGCCGTAAATAAGATCTTGAAATGTCCAGACGTATGTTGCTGTGAGCCGTTTTCGAAGTTAGATTTTGAAGCAACCATGTTAGCCGAAACAACTAAGGAAGCACTTAGTGTGACTTTTTGAACTTTTAGCGATAAAGTAATTTAGTAAATATCTATTTAATATTTGTTCCTATAATATGAAATATATTTTTTTGGGGAAAAATAAATACAATTAGACTTCCAGAAATAATGTTAACAACACATAAGTACATTTTTTTGTCACTTTACACATTGATGATTAGGGAGCACTATTTAATAAATTAAATAGAAAAGGCTTGCTGAAGACTTAACAAAGCCATATTATGAAGTACTAACGATTACAAATCGACATCTTATGAGTTCTATAATAAAAACAAAGGACGCGATTGATAATTTTGACCAAATATTAGGGAAATATCTCACTAAATCAAGACTTATCGGCGACTTATATCAATAGTTTATTCAAAAAATATGTTAAAAACAATTCAAGAACTATTTTTTATAAAATATCTTTAAAATCTGCATAATGATCTAATATAGCGACAAATGTTTTATCTACTGTGTTCTACAGCCAATATAACAACACAGCATCGCAAAAATACCGAAAATCTCCTATATCCAGGTAAATTTATAACAATAGTGTAAATTGTAGAAAAAAAAAATAAAATTTGCAGCTTCTGCGCCTGTGTTAGTCGTTTCGACTAAGGAAGCCTTCAAAAGGGTAAAAATATCGAAGTCCTTCCAGGGTTAAGAAAATTTTGTTTTGGATAAAAAAGAGTTTAGATACTTTTTCGGCTAAAAAAAAACACAAAAAGTCTTCTTTTGCAATTTTCAAATTTAAAATCGTTTATTTTTGGACCCGGAAAAGATATTGTCTTCACATTTTTTTTTATTCAATAGATAATTTTGTTCTTTAACTTTAAGAAACTAATAAAAATGGTTGGAAATACTAGGATATATATGAAAAAAAACTGGACCAAGAACATGCTAAATTAAGGCGCTTAAAAATTCAAACGCAAATAACTCAAAAACTGTGAGAGATAAATAGGACATGGAAGCATGTTTTTTATAACTCTTATCAGGGCCTGCAATGGTATCGGACGAGAAACAAAAATTTGGCAAGCGATTAAAAAGCTTTTTTTATGTCAGCTATACATACAACTTTGAGCTCCGCCCCTGAGGGGTTTGTTGTGTC
>MINK01191863.1:0-11756 GCA_001735545.1 Phormia regina | reverse complement strand
ATTGTAACCTGGAATCATATATTACAATCATAGTATGTTACTCTTAGCTTATGGTCACCGGAACCATATTTTTTCTCTGCTTTCAATTAAGGTATAACGTTAACAGAATTTGGTAAAATAGTTTAAGGACCAACGTAAATTGGGATGAAAAAAGCGAGTAGTCCACCCTCCTCATCGCCCACCTCCCATATAAAGGGAAATTTTATAAACTGCATGATGAGTATAGAGATTCGGCCAAGCCGAATATGTACCATTCGCTTTTATTTTATTTTTATTTTACTTTCATTGATTATTGATGGGGAATATGTCCCTCTCTATTAATCGCATAAAGTAACAAAATAAAAATATCATAAAATATAATCATTGACAGAAAACTGTTTATAATAAAGGACAGGAGCTTAAAGATAAATATGTTAGTCCCTAGTCTCTCTTAAGATGAAAATCTTTAACANACNNNTGNANAATNANTNAANANTTGTGGTGATCATNNTGGNACCATGTTTTTNTCNAAAACTAGNGTGCTACTGAATNATGTTTACNATAATTTTGTTNCNTAAGCTCAGACTTTCGTTAACGCTCATCTCACGTGTCACATTTAGAAATTAAAAATTATNTTTTATATTTTGAAATAAAATACACAAAANGGANCTGTTTTTTAATTNAGAAAATAAATCTTTACTTAATAAGTATAAATTTNAAAAAGATCTATANGAAATTAAAAATACTCTNTTAAATAAACTNTAATTGCAAAAAAAANAAAATGAACAAACTTACTAGATTCACTATTTTCTGTATTATTNTCCATGATGCTTATTTCCTGCCTTCAAACACTTTACTTAAATTTAGATTTTTTTTCTTTACTCTTGAAAATTTTTATCAAAATTTTCTTTCAAAAAACCACTTAAGATTTTAAATTATATATAAATTTCTTTTTTACACTTTTTTCACACAAACATCAATCATTATTTATAATTTTGCGTTGTTTGTGGTTTTAATTTTACATTAAACACTTTTAGAAACATTTCATTTTGCCGCACAACACTTGAACGATTCTTTTGTCATTATCAACATTAAACTTTTGTTTTATATCATTTTTTGGCTTTTGCAAAAATTTATATTAAATGAATCATTTATAAATATTTTATAAGGCTTTTAGAAAAATTATTATTTTTTTTTTTATATATTTTCTTAATATTAAAAGAAACAGCAACAAGACAAACAACAACAAAAAAACAAAATTTCTAATGGCAGCTATAAAATGTGCGTATTTGAGTATGTTTGTGTTGGTTTAATATAAACTTAAATACATATACACTATATTCCATAAACTTTTCTTTTTTATTTATATATTATTTTTTTATATTGTAGAATTAAACAAAAAGTTTTTTTTCAATTTTTATTTTCCAAAAAAACCACCGAAACAAAATTTGAAAATTTTTTTTAACAACCACAAGTTTTATAAACACAAAAATTGTATGAAGGAAAATATAGTAGAATTAAATTTATATAAATAAAAAAAAACACAATTGAAATAAAACAACAACAATAGAAATCTATTAAAGTAAAACAATTTATAAACAATGTTTTGTATGTATGTTTTCTTGTTCGTCCGTCCGTCTGTCCGTCCGTCTAGTCTGTAAAAACAAATGTAAACAATTTAAATGCACAAAATAAATGATTTCCTTCCTTTTGAAACGTTGGCTCTTGTTCTGACTTTTTGTATTATTAGTTTGTTATATGTGTAGTTGCTTTCTTTAATATTTAATTCACTAAAATTTGTTTTGTTTTAAATAATTTATTTTATTTTATAAGATTTATTTAGGAAAATATTTCTTTTCATTTCCATGCAAATTATTAGGATTTTTTTGTTTAATTTGTGTTGTTATATGATTGATTTAATAGAAAATGTTTTTTCTCAAAATAATATAAATTCTTTTAAATTGTAAAGATTTCATTTCACATTTATTATTTCATAGAAATTTTTGCTTCATTTCCTAATTATTTTTTTTTTTCACATTTGTACCACTTGTCACTTGAATATTCTATCATTTATCAATGACTTTTGAAAATATAATTTTAGTTTTTTTTTTCTATTTTTTAATATAATGAATAAATTTATTTTTAAATTTCGTTATTTATTTGTTTGATTGTTTAGTGTGATAAAGAAAACGTGTGTTTCTTCTTTGAATTTCCTATATAAACTGCCAACTTTTTTATGTTACCATTGGGCTTTTCCAGAAAATTTTCTCATTCTCTTTTCCACTAGGAAAATGATCTTGAGATTTTGTTAATTTATTCTCTTATTAAAAATGTAAAGAGAAAAATATTCAAGGTGTTTGGTAATAATATTTAAAATATTTTTATTAAATAATTCAAAAAATTCTAACATTATTGTGAATGATCTTCAGACAGAGCACAATGGGTTGAATTTCTTAATATTTGTTAAAAAAGATTAGATATTTTATTCCTAAATGAGACCCTTCAAACAATGTATTTCGTTTTTTAGTTGAATGTTGAAAAAAAAATATATTAAAAACATTTTAATTAAAAAAACGAAAAAATGTATATCAAAAAAATAATTTAATTCGCCAAAAGAGATAGAATGCAAAAGGAGATATCATATATATATATAAGTGCAGAGGCAGATCTAACTCATGCCTTTGGGGGAGGAAAATAGAATGATTTTCACAATAATTTCTTTTAAATTAATGATTTAGTACAAATTTTGCTTTAAGATTTTTTATTTTGGGAAGGGAAATTTCCCTTTTTCCCTCCCCGTGGATCCGCGCCTGTATATAAAAGAGTAACGTTACTGACTGACTGATTCATCACAGCATAGCCCAAAAGGCAGAAGCTAAAGAGACGAAATTTGGAACAGAGGTACATCATCCTCCATATAGATTCACTAAGACGGGATATTTGGAAATTCGTATGTTTAGGAAGTAAAAAATGGGTAAAAACGGGTAAAGTCTGTAACCTTATAACTAATAATAATACAAAAAAAAAAAAAGAGTTGTTATCGTTATTAATTTAAAAAATAATTGAACAGGTGTTTGGTGCTTTTTTGAAAATCTTTGTATGGGGCTAGGTGAATATAGGTGCCGATCATGGACCTAAAGGGTTGAATAGGCTTCGTCCTTGTGCCAAAAAGGTCATATGTACCGAAATTCATCAATTATCTCTAAATTGCGACCTTGTACTTGTGCGCAAGTTTTACATGGACAGCCAGCCAGCAGCCGCCAGCCGTCCCAGCCAGCCAGCCACCAGCGGACGGACGGACGGAACCTCCGTTAATCGACTCAAAAAGTGGATTCTGAGTTCGAACGGTAATATTTAGGTGGGTGAAGGAAATTTTTGCTCATCGCGTTAACAATATTTGCACCAACTCTAATACCCAACCAACTTTGGTGGATGTAGTGGGTTATAAAACGAAAAAAATTTATATCAAAATGATTTTTCATTCGCAAGAGATAGAATGCAAAAGGAAGCTATCATATATATATATAGTGCAGGGCTCGGATTCTAAGTCATGCCTGTTAGGGAGGAAAAATAGAATTGATTTTCACCAATAATTTCTTTTATTAATTGATTTAGCTACAAATTTTGCTTTAAGATTTTTTCATTTTGATAAGGAAATTTCCTTTTTTTCTCCTCCCCGTGGTCCGACACCTGTATTATAAAGAGTAACGTTAACTGACTGACTAATCGTACATCATCCTAGCCCAAAAGCTGATAGCTTAAAGAAAACGAAAATAAAGACTTGGAATATAGTAGGTCACCTCCATATAGATCCACTTTAGACGGATATTTGGAAATTCGAATGTTTAGGAAGTAAAAAATTTGTTAAAAACGGGTAAAGTCCGTAACCTATAAACTATAATTAATACAAAAAAGTTGACATTGTTATGTCGTTATCTTAAATTTAAAAAATAAGGACAGGTTTGGTTTGTGCATTAGAAATCGGCTGTAGTTAGGAGAAACGGGGTAAAAACTATATTTTCGGTACTTTTCTTTGGCATCTATGTATCTTGAACCATCACATTCAGATAAAATTTAATGTCGCTATTTATTAACGTTCAAAATATTGAGAAATACAAGTTTGGTAACTTTTTAGAAATTCGAAACGTTTAAGGGTAAAATCGTACTTTTTGGTACTTTTTTCTAAAACATTTTTATTATAAATTCAAATCTTCATAGGCGTATTTGATATGGAGATACACTACCAATTTAAAATTTTTGTTGATACCTTTTAATACTATCGAAAAAAAAAAGTACCAAACAAATTGCAGCAGAAATTACATTATTCAAAACTTAATAGTGAATACTTCAATTTACATTAAACACTTCAGAATCATGACATTAAGAATTCACAAGAGTGGATTTGTGAGGGTCTTAAGAATACTTGAAGTCACTGTAGGTAACAATTCACAGAGGCTGGACTTTGTGTACTTTTATCTTTTTCTATTGGTACTTTTTGCTTTTCTTTGCGATATTTTAATTAAATTAAATGCCATGGTCGATGTCTGCGAAGAATTAACAAAGGCAGGACTTTGTGAATCACTTTTTCGTTCTTCTTATGATAACTTTTTGATTTTCTACAGTTCTGAACCTAGAAATATTAAATTGAGGATAGAATCCATAAGAAGGGACATTGATACTACTTTTATTTGTTATTTTAATGTCTTTTTGAATTCTTGATACTTTACTGACCAGTGGGAACATGAAGTACACTTATTATTGTGGTCCAGTGAATATGAATACATGACACAGGGTTTGTGGGGTAGTTTTTTTGCGTCTGATTCTGATAGTACTTTTGAATTTTCTAAATTTTTAATTTAGCAGACATGGTCCTAAAGTAATCAAATCATTAGTGGACCTTGTTGGTAAATTTTTCGTTCATATGATTAATTATTTTGTTTTCAAACAAATTTAATTTTAATTTGTATTCTGTGTTTTAATACATAAAAACGTTGCAAAGCTAGAGGTCAATCAGTTCGTCATATATAATTATTTTAATGTATTTTTTTTACAGAATTTTATTTCTGTACCTTTCGGCTTATTATTTTACTTTAATATTGTCAAAAATTATGTAATTAAGGCCATAAGGTAATATCATTTTATGTTCACGTTTATTTTTCTAATTTACTTATTAGAAAAAATTCGAATTTTCAACTTGGTGACTAACATTTTTTCGCGATTTTAGAAATTTAAAATTTTAGAAGAGAAAGGTTATAAGATCAACTTGTAAACTTCATATAAAAATTTTATCGGTTCAGATTGGAATACTGTACCAAAAATTCTTTGGCATCGGTTTCATTTAAAAAATGAAATAGTTTTAAGGTAATCTTTTGGTATTTAAACTCTATTTCGGGGAGACATTTGTATGCGGCCTACACGTGAAAAACTATTACGATTACAACCCAATTCTAGTCAGACGTATTGTCCTACTTGTTGCACAAGAAAAAAACTTAATGTGGCAAATTTCAATTGAATTGTTTTTAACTGCGACCTGTACTTTGTTGCACAAAGTCTTACTTGGAACACGCAAACAGTTCGGACGACGACGGACCTATGTACTCTTAAGGTTAGAAGTGCTAATTTTTCTTTTGCCGTTAAAACCATCAGCACAAACACATTCATAGTTAAATGAAATTTTATTTCTTACTCTTTTTTTTATTAAAATGGTGCTTAACCTTGCAAGGAAAACAGCAACAATCTTGATTCATGTTTTCCAAGGGCTATTGACACATTTATATGTGTGTATTTTCGAACCGTACCAACTTTATTTACAAGAAACATAAAATTTAATAAACAAAATTTATTATTGAGTTTTGGTACGAAACCAGAAACCTAATCAAAACAATTTTGGTACCTTGTTCGAATTACGAACATATATAAAAATTGTTTAGGGCACGGTAGTTTAGGCTTGGCTCAGAGCTGTTAGCTCTAACTGATTACCAACAAGTGTGAAAGCCGAGAACATAATAGTTTTATTCACTTTAGAAGCATTATTTGAATTTTATTAGTGTCTTTACTAGACTCTCTTCATTATGGAGCAATTCACTCACTTTTACATGGAGGTCATAGAGTCGATTGCTCAGTGACCGAATTTCATAGAGGAGACCTAAATTGTTGATACTTCCCATTGAAAACAGAAAAAATTTAAAAATTTTATATAAAATTTTAAACCTGTTTTTAAGATGAAATAAGCAGTTGATTAAATAAGTACAATTATGTAAGCATGAGAGCTCAAACACAACGCAGTCGTATTATTATTTTTATCATTGAAGATTTTGCAACCTAAAAAACAAATACAGCGGAATCCTCTATTAAATTAAAATTATATTATTTTACAATGGGAATTTTTAGAAAACTCTCCATTTTCTCACTCTCCTCGCTTTGTCGGTGTTGCCGTTGTTGCCAAATTTAATCACATGGTTTACATTAAATTCATCATAAAAGGGAAAGGCGATGCTGAAGATTTCGCTTTATTTTACTTTTTTTATGTATGAAATTTCATTGATGAAGCAGAAAACATAAAGTTTTTTATACATGTAGTTTTGTGTTGCCATTATTACAAAAAATATAAAGAACAAAAAACAAACATATATTTTAAAATCGCTACTGATTCTACATTCTTCATTTAATTTACATTTCTTTCTTAAGCAGCGGCACAAATCCCAATTCAGCTTTAGCTTGTTTTGTGTTTGGGCCTGCTGACTTGAAGATGAATTTTGACATACGAATCTTTTTGAAAAGCTTGTTGAATTAAAATCGCAAGAGTTTTTGAAATAATGCTTTATTATAATAGTAAGTTTCTTTAATTTTACAAATTCGCATTTATTGGCGAAGACTAGACTCATTCCAGAAAAAAGGGATTAAGAGCTTAATACTTATAATACTTGTGTTCCCGATTGAATAATGATGCCTACTTTCTAGAAAAGTACTTTAATAAGTAGTTGTCATTACTGAAAACCAAAAAGTTTATGCTGGGTGTTGAATCTAACGTGCGGCATTAGATACTCAGGAGGGTTAAACATGCTTTAGAAATTCTTAAATTGATCTACACTTCCCTACATGCCCTTATGCGAATGGATCCCACTCGAGCCTATATATTATTTCAAATATATTAAATATTTAAAAAAAAATGTTTATTTTATTTTTTTATATTTTAATTTATTTATATGTTTTTTTTTCTTATTTAAAAAGTCTTATTTAACCTAGATCTAAATAACTAACTCTTAACCTAAATTTTCTCTTACCTGTAGAAAGCTCTGGAATATACATCCAAAATCGTGGAAATTATTGTTAAATATATTAAAAAGCTTTCCAGAAACTAAAGTAACAGAAATGTTAAAAAAGAAACTTTTTTTATGGAAAAGTGTTTTTAATAACAATTCTCAGAGCTTTTTTGTTTTTAAGAGTAAAATGGATTAAAAAAAACTCTCTTAATCATAATTATATGAAGATCTTTTGGATATTTAAAAGAAATGTATACGAAAGCTTTTTAAATACGTTAAAAGTTTAATTTAAATTTAAATGTTAATTCAGCTGTTAATAATAATTCAATAAATTAATAATAATTAAATAAATAAATTTTAATTTAATTAAATAAATTAAAAATTTTTTGAAAAAAAAACATTATTCTTCCTTCAAAACCTCTTATTCTCTTTAATATTTTTATTTAATTTAATATTTTCATTAGTTTTACAATTTAGTTGTTTAAACAAATCCAGACATAAAAATCAAACAAAATCCATGTAAAATAAGCAACTCACTCACACCCACCAATACATTTGAACAAAAAAGCCAGACAAAAAAATGCATTCTTTTCATTCAATAAAAATAAACTATTTGTTAAAAACTATTCTTTTTTTGTTCTTATAATGTGAGTGTATGTGTTTATTTTTATGGAGAAAGAAAGCAAAAATGCAGCAAATATTTCCACTATTTTGTTTGTATTGTTTTGAAATGGTGTTGAAAGATCAAAAAACTTTTAGAGAAAATAAACAAATTTACAAAAATTTATAGGATTTTAATGGAAACGTGAGAATAATTTAGAAAACAAAAACATAATAAACTAAATACTACTAGTATTAGCAAATGAAGTAAATTTTTTAAAAATAAATTTTATATGAAAAGAAAGGGTCATTTACATTTGACCTGTTTTTTAAAATAAAATAATTTTGAGAAGATTGCTACGAAATAATAATCAAAATAATATGTTGTTTCTTTTTAAATGCTTCACTATAATTATAATTACCCTGACTCAACCTCCAATCACACCCCCACCAAAAAAAAAATAATAATTAAGTATTTAGTATTAATTAAAATATCATTTGTTGAACAGGGTAATATCTTGTAAAAATCGTTTAGTTTATTGCATTTTAATAAGTTTGACAGTTTGTTTAAAAGTTCAACATTTTGTTTTGGCATTTGTTGTCATTTATTGTTAAACAAATTTTAAAATTAGTAAAATATATTTAATACAAAACTGTTTCATTTATAAAAATCCTTATTTATTTATTTTTTTTGTGTTTTGGCTTAAAGCCAAAATGCATTGCCCTGTATTGCAAAATTTTTATTATTATTTTTTTTTGTTTTAATTTCACTTCGTATTAAAATAAATAGAAATCATAGTGATTAGCTGCTGCTAGTATTTTGATTTAAATTCAAAAAAAGTGACGACAACTGTCTATTTCATGCTTAAATCTTTAAGAGAATAAATAGATATTTTTATTTTTGCTTTGGTTTTATTTTTGGCCAATATCCACTGACTGCAAGGGGCCCAAGTTCAATGTTTATTTATTTTTATTCCCAGTTAATGAAATGGTAAGCATTTAAAATTTATTTTTATAAGTAATAAATTTTAATAGCATTTTAATTTCTTCTTTAAAATTATTTCTATAATTTTATGTGCAAATAAGAAATTTTTGATATCTTAATAACTATATTTTTCACAATTGAAATTAAACATCAGGGTTTTTTATTAAAAACTAATAGAAATTCTATGAAAAATGGTATATTATAGAACTTTTTTTTTCATTTTTTCTATAAGAAATTAATTCATTTATTAAACAAAATTATACTTTTTCTTTGCATAAAATAATTGTTGAATTTTTGAATGTCAAGTTTTTAAAATTTTTTTAAACAATATTTGCCTTATTTTTAATAAAATTTTCAAATTTATAAAAGCTTTATAGACAAAATTTGCATACAAATTTGATTAATAATATGTTTATAAGTTTAAAAATTTTATTATAAGTAAGTGATTTAGTTATTACTTCACTTTAATTTTATCACATATCTACTTGACAAAACAAAAATGTTTGTTGGGTTAACTTTCTTAAAGACACTACACAAATCTTAAATATTTTAATTATTTATTTAGTTTAAAAATATTTATAGTTTAAGACTTTATATAAAATAGTATGATAATAAATTGCATTTATATTGATCATTTAAATAAAGAAAGGCATGGACGTAGTTAGAAAAATTATTCTGTTTTGTAAAAAGCTTACCCAGAAAGTTTTAGAAGGGGTAAGCAAATGTGAATATAAAGTGCTTCCTTTGACACAGAAATATATGTAAATGTATGTCTTTGGAAAATACTTATTTAAAAAAAAAAAAAAAAAAAAAAAAAAAAAAAAAAAAAAAAAAAAAAAAAAACAACAAATCAATAGAATAATAACCAGGAAAACCACAATATACTTTATAAACAAAAAACGAGAAAATATGCACTTCACAAACAAAATTTTTTTTTAACAAAATGATCATATTGATCCCAGACCGCCAAAATATCATAACCTACAACATTTTCGAAATTCGGGTTTTGATGAAAATCTATAATTTAGATTAGGGATCGCCACACTCATACATTCAAAGTTATGTTAGTGTATGTTTCGTTTTACTCTCCCATTATGAAATTTACACCAAAAAAAATTTCTTAATTTTTATAGTAATTTCAATTTGAAAGATTCTTCATTAATTCAATAAACGCTTCTAATTTAGAATACGTATAGTAAAAACAACCAAAAATCGTAATTATCGTAATTTTTTTAATAAAAAATATCGGATAATATTAAATTTAACACGAACGATTATTTCAAATTTNNGCAGATCGTGGAAGTACTTATGGTGATCAAGAGCTGCTAAGTAAGTTATTTTTTTAACCCTATGTTTTGTCATTGGTAAGATGTTATTCTTTATTACTTCTTTTCATTCATTTTGAAGTACTTCCTTAAAACAATGTTTATACAATTTTTTAATAAAACTCTACTTTTGCCCTATTAAATAATAATAAAATGCTTTAAAATTTATATTTTGTTAGAAATTATTAAAAATTTTTTCCGCTAAAAATTCATTTATTTTTCACTTTTTGGAATTAATTATTAAGAACTTTCAAAACGTTTAAAATATGCACTTTGTTCCACTTTTGAAGTTGTGAAAATTTTCTCTTTTTGAAGAACTTCAACGTTTTTTGCTGGGATTAGATAATTGAATGAATTGAAATTGTGTATAGAAAATAAAATCATATCAAAATTTATTTTATTTTTATTTCAAAATATTTATTAAATTTTGATAAAAATTTAAACAATTGTGTTAATTGAAAAAAAGAAAAAGGTAATAATTTTTTTCTGTGTATATAAAATTGCATTTTTTGTTTAAATATATGCTCATAAAATATAATTTCAATATTATGTTTGAAAATATTTTAAAATTTATTTTGTAAATATTTAAAATATTAAATATTTGCTATTTTCAGTATTTTGCTTCATAACTCCTAAACTAATAGAGGTCGCACTTGAAATTTGGCACAAAAAAGTGAATGTAATTTTTAAGAATTTTAAAATGCGTTTTTTGAGATACTAACATTTAGTCTTATTACTATAAATTTTGACCCTTGAACTTTCGATGTATATACATGTTTTATTTGTCTTTAAAAGTCAATATGTTTTTCTGTAAAATGACATAAAAAGACGACGTTCTCACAAGATCTTGCTTAGCGACCCCCTTTTGACATTGCAATGAAATCGCGACCCACTTCAACTTTAAAAATCAGAAAAAATATTATGTAAAGATCAAATAATTGAAAAGAAAAAATTATAAAAATTTCCTACTTTAGTTTTGTTCCATTTTGTTCATTCTCTACCTCCACAAAAAATCGATTCTATGGTTTAATGGAACAAAAATAACTCCACCTAAAAATTTATAATGATGTGAAACTTTTGGTGCAAATGAAATTGAACACATCGGTTATATATTATTTTTATAGCACACAAACTACTTTGCGAAATAAGTGGTTTGTATACTGAGAATTTTAAAGTCGGACTCTTCTAGCAAATGTTAACAATTGTATATCACAGGATATTATTACATGATTAAAATTCTAAAAGGACAATGATTTTTTACATAATTTAAAATCAAAATTATCTATAGAATACAGGAAGTTTCTTTTTATGATTTTTCAACCGTAAAAATGACTATACTGTTTTATCAAAATATACTCCGTTTACGACATTGATTGTTACTTTTTTTTCAAAAACATTTATTTTCCTCTTTCCATTTATAAAATAGATTCAGGCTTTAATTGGAATTTTTGTTAAAAATATCCACATAATTTTTTTTATTAAAAAATCGTGTGTTTATGATTAATTTTTCATTGTATTCTCGCGACCCCCCAGGGATGTCCTTACAGACCCCTTGTAGGTCGCGGACCCCATTTGAGAACCGTAGGACTAAATAGTCCCAACTAA
>MINK01191860.1:8137-20139 GCA_001735545.1 Phormia regina | reverse complement strand
TATTAAATTAATATTAACATTTTTATGGGATTTATGCACGTTAAAGTGATTTTCGAAAGAGTGGTAAATTATGGACCGATCTTGATGAAATTTGGCACATAGATTTATGCTTACATAAAACTTTATTTATGTCAAATTTCATTAAAATATTTAAATTTTTAATGTATGCTTGAGTGTTAAAACTGTATTCCGGGAGAACATTTGTATGGGAGCTAGGTGAAATAATGGGCCGGACATCCTTAAATCGACGGACGGACATCCTTAAATCGACTCAAAAAGTGATTCTGAGTCGAACGGTATACTTTAAGGTGGGTGTAGNNTGTTTGTTTAAAGTCTATAGCCGACTAAACGGCTAAACCGATTTTCTTGAAATTTCCACAATGTGTTCCTATATGCCTGGACGGAAAATAGGATAGTGGGCGTATTATCTCTCATACAAAGCTAATACTAGAATTTTTATATCCTGGAAACTATAAAAGTTAGAGAGCTCAATATGAGAGATTAGAGAGATTCAATATGAATATTTTGGACAAAAATGGGTACACTAGCAATAGTGGGCGTGACGCCACCCATATAAAGAAAATATTAAATTATCACATCTGAACACTTAGAGTTCTAAAATTTTGTCGGAGCCACTTTGATATCAATATTAATTAATATTTAAGAAAAATATCGGCGGACTAGAGATTGGGGTCATGGTACCTCCCATTAAAATTAAATGCAAAAATTCGTATATCTTGGAAACTATCGGAGTTGGAATGCTCAAATTTTGCAAAAAGAATTTTGACATCCATGAAAATATTTGTCTAATAAATTAGCGGATTATATGAATAATATGTTAAAAACATCATTTAAAAAAACAAACCCTAAAATTTTGTTATTTTTTTTTTTTTTTTTTTTTTTTTTTTAAAATTTTTTTTTTTTTTTTTTTTTTTTTTTTTTTTTTAAATTAAAATTATTCAAAAGCTACACTACACTACAGAACAAAATTAAAAAATAAAAACATTGTTATTTTATAGGTTGATTAAATAATTATTTTTAATCTAAATAAATATAAAATTTGAATTGTATATAATGGATACCTAAATTTTTAATTTATTAATGAAAGGTTAATTTAGGCCATGAACTGAAGATCAATAGATCTACCAGCTATAGAAAAATCCCATTCATTTTGGTCAAAAAAAGTTTCAATTTTTTAATCCAAATAGGTATCAAAAAATGGAAAAAATATTTTAATTTTTTTTGCATGGGAATTCTTTTGCTAGATGACTTTTTAAGACATTTAATGAAATTTTTTTTGGAGAATTATATATTAATAACAGTATTTACGGTAATACAATTTTTTAATATTTTAGGCATAAAGGGAACCAAATTACAAATTCCCATCCATTTCTATAAGAAGAGCAAAATTTTTGCGAAGAATTTTAAAAATATTGTATATATNNATATATATATATATATATATATATATATATATATATATATATATATATATATATATATATATGGAAAACAAAATGAAATCGGTTCGAATTAGTTGGTAGTACGGAGAAGAGCGTATCCAAAAGCTACTTTATATTATATTTCGTTTTAGCAGTTTGCGGTTTGAATTGTTCTAAAAGAAATAATAATTTAAGATAGTTATTATTTAAACATTAATCCAAAAATTTTAAATACTCTAATGATTTTGTATAACTTTAACTCCTTCATACCAATTTACACTTTTTATATCTTATTTGATACATCATTTCCAAAATCCGTGAAAAAACTATATTTTTTCTAAATAGACACAACCTACAATTCCAGATCCGATTCGCAAGGATTAAGGATAACCGATTTAGTTATTAGTTAAAGAACGAATATATTCAATTTCTGTGTAGTTTATATACATATATATTTTTAAATACCTGATTTTGCTGATTTTGTTCTGCCATTGCCTTTTCTTTAGCTTGTCGCTTGCATTTATACCGATGATTTTGAAACCATATTTTAACCTGAAACAAAACAAATATATATTCTTAATTTAGTTTGCAAATGATTATCTTATTGAACGGTTGATCTTCAACTTAAACGATTTCAGCTTAAATTATAAGTAAATCGAGAATAAGCATAAGTATCATGTGGTCGGTAAAGACCGACCATATGATATCCTACCATTATGTAACAGTATAAAAGTGTAAAATAAAATACACAAATACAAAATAATGAGTTGATGCTTGAACTTCATTCAAATTGTTTACATGAACAGCCAGCCAGGCGGTGTGCAATTGAAAAAAATTAATGGAAATAATCGGCATTTGAAAAACTCTGACTGCTATTGAGTTTTTTGGACAGACTAAAACTACAGCTACTGCAAATTGTTAGTAGCGGCAGCCAAAGTAATTATAATTCTTTGTAGTCTAACACTTTCTATAACTACTACTACTACGTGCAAAAACTTAAAAAACACATAGATGAAATGAAACACTATTTTTAAAAGCAAAATAATTGACTACCATTCCATTTGTAGGTTAATTTTAATAAATAAGTCCCCTAAAATATTTTTTATTTTTACTGCTACTTTCAATGAGTAGTTAATACTAAAACGAGAGAAAAGGTATAGACGGTCAAGACCATATGATACCCTACACCATTGCCTATGTGTACCTATACTTGTATTAAGGGGAAAAAAAACATACAATATCAGAATATTACGTCGCTACTAACATTCACATGTATTTATGCACTGTTTGGTGATTCCCGAAATTGAGTCTTATATGGGAGCTATGGTCAATTATGGACTGATCTTCATGAAATTTTGCACGGTCACATACTTATATAAATGTTATACTTATATAAATTTGACATAAATAAGTTTTATGTAAGCATAAATCTATGTGAAAATTTCATCAAGATCGGTCTATAATTTACCATAGCTCCGATATGAACCACTCTTCCGAAAATCACTTTAACGTGCATAAATCCCATTGAAACGTTAATATTAATTTAATATTCAACACATATAACATCTATATAAGTATATGTGACCCTGCAAAATTTCATGAAGTTTAGTCCATAATTGACCATAGCTCCCACATAAGACCCAAATTCAGGGAATCACCAAAAGTGCATAAATACGTGTGAATGTTAAGTATCGACGTAATATCTCTGCAATTAGTATGTTTTTATTTCCACTTAATACAGGTATAGGTCCATAATTGTCTACCTCCCCGCAAAATTTCATGAAAGTTTAGTCCATAATTGACCATAGCTCCCACATAAGACCCAATTCGGGGAATCACAAAAAAGTGCAATAAATACGTGTGAATGTTAGTATCGACGTAATATTCTGCAATAGTATGTTTTTATTTTCCACTTAATAAGATATAGTTCCATAATTGTCTTTTTCCCGAATTTGGTACACATAGACAATGGTGTAGGGTATCATATCGTCGGTCGTGACCGACTATACCTTCTTCTCTCGTTTTTTTATTACCTTTTTATTATTTATTTTTTATTAATAAGTCAGTAAGATTCAATTTTCTCCCCTTTGTCTGTTTACACTTACGAAATGAAAATAATATAAATTTTAAATAAGTATGCTCTCCCACTCACTGAGTATGGATCATGCACATGAAGCAAATATAGATAATGCATTGCGCATGTCCGTTACTTTTATTCGTTGATCAGCTGTTTATGTGTGACGTCACTGTAGTAGAAAATTTAGTTTGTTTTGTGTATTTTAATTAAAACCATTTAAAGTTTAAATAAAAAAATAATAAAAATGAAGTGCGCCGTTGTAAATTGCAATAAAAGCTATGCAGTTTTTTCTGTTTTCCAACAAATGTAACGTTTCGAAAGAAGTGAATTACCTTCTGCGGCCGGAGAAAGTTTAATCCAGACAATTCTTTTGTTTGCATGCATCATTTTAAAACAGAAGATTTTGCCAATAATCTTCAATATGAAATGGGTAAGTAATTAATAATGAATAATATATTTATTTTAAATTGTCAATATATATTTATAGATTTTGCTTTAAAAAGGCTACTCGTGGATGGGTTGTTCCTACAGTGAAGTTGGACAAATTGGAACAAGACTTTAAATTAAAATGTATATGTATTTATATACTTAAAACATATTTTTTTATACTTAATGCTACAATGTACCTATGATAAATATCTAAAAAAATAGTATTTTCTAAAATAAATATACATATTAACTTTAGAGTTTGTGTTTCATTATAAATATTAAAGCTTAAATCAATATGGTTAAAAAAGTTGTTAAAAATATAAATGCAAATATATTATAGTTAAACTAAATTCGTTAAAAAGGTTTAATTATAAATAATAAACAATTTTTATTATTATGATATAAATGCAAATATATTATAGTTAAACTAAATTCGTTAAAAGAGTTTAATAATAAATAATAAACAATTTTGTATTAGTTGTAATACAAAAATAACATTTTCATTAAAATATGAATGTAAACAAAATTTCCCAATATATAATTTAGTTTTCTTTTTTATATTTAATATACTCTAAGGTATTTAAGGGAAGAGAGTATATTGTATGTTATGCGGTTCGAAGACCTGGATAAGAGTTTTAATACCTTATTCTGAGCTAGACCATATCTTAATTACACCTTAACTAAGTATTCTAAGAAATGTAATTATTTTATTCATATTTCTGTATAACAATATATATTATTCATACGTTCTTCAGCCAACACTTTAAGACATTTTAAGTTCTACATTTTTAAGATAATTATAAATAAATAAAATTTAAAAATCGATGCTTGTATAAAAATCATTGGAACAAATCAAAATTATCAACACACTTGAAATTATTATATTTTATATTATTATATTTTTTTTAAGTCGTAAACCGAGAAAGAGTGGATATAATTTTTATAGCACTATTATCAGAAGTAAATTACTATAGACTGTTCAAAAATCAACTGTGCTGATGATCTTGATTTAAGCCAAATCATTAAATATAGTATATGAAATGTAAGTAATAAATTACATTTTTTGATACATGTATGAATAAAAATTTTGCAAATATCTAAATAATTGTTTCACAACAGTTTATATGATAATTCATTTGATTTTAAAAATCTGTAATAATTATTCTAATTTCTTTTTCGAATACAATATTGCAGGCAACTTCTATTCGCCTTAAGTGTTTCTCAGGTGGTGGGTTTAATGTCCACCACGATTTTCAAGGACAAAGAAAAATTTTAAGAATTCTTTAACCCTCTAGGAGATCGTTTGCAGGCATGTGATGAATATAACGCCAAACACTCGTAATAAGTTGATCAGAAAAATGGTTTCGTGAAAAAGTGATTCCGAGTCCCCTAGACATCCAACGTATTAGCCGGCTGATCCACGAAAAATTCCTGACCTCATTGATTTTGCCATATCTTAAAATATAAACCGAAATTCAATAACTATTGAAACATTTCAATGGGATTTATGTAGGTTGTCTATAAAAGTTAGTACAATTTTACTAAGAGTGTGTGTCAAACGGTAGCAAAATATGTACAAAAGTAAAATTTTCAAGTATATGAGGGGAATAAAACTTTACTAGGTCAGTAGAATAGAAACATGCAAAACATGCGTTTTTGGAAATAATTCAGATAATTCACATGGAATGAGCTGAGGTGTTTTCGAGTTGATTTGGAGGAGGAGGGTCAGGGGGAAGTGGGTGGACCACCAAAGTTGCACATCTCAGGTATGTATTTTTTTAAAAAATCTCCAAAATTTCATTTATGATATGACAGAAAAGACATTTCATATATGAATAGTCTTTTCTTGCATGTGTAGGTTATCTCTTTTAATTTAAGAGATATTCGGGTCGAAATAAATTTTTACCTCATTTTTTATTTATAAGCATATAAATATACCAATCCATTAAAAAGTTATATTAATTTAAAGTTGGAATTTAAAAAAAAAAAATGTGTTTTTTTCCTAAAAGGGAATCAATTTTTGAGTCGATTTAACCATATCCGTCCGTTCGTCTTGTTGGCTGGCTGTCCATGTAAAGCTGTGCGCAAAGTACAGGTCGCAATTTTATAGATAATTTGATGAAATTTGGTACATATGATTTTTTTGGCACAAGGACGAAGCCCAGAAGTGAAAGCTGTACACTATATATACAAAAAAAATTTAATTTTGCATTTTTGGAAACTCAGTAACTGTTTATTTATTCTAAGGGTGACTGCCACAACTTTTTTCGACCCGTCCTAGTATACACCCAAAAAGTATTTTCTGATGGAGGCCCCTTATAACAACAGGGTGCTCATTTCAATAAAAAAATACATTTTTTAACATGTTTATACATATTGGGATTTTGGGTATTTTCATGCAAAAAAAGTGAGAATTTTAGGACAAGTTTATACGTATAATATTGAAATTTCAATAAAATATCACTATATGTTTAAATTCTATTAATGTTTAAATATCAACTTTATTTAAAAAAATCATAAAAATCAAAAAAATCCACTGCTATAAAATTGCATTCTCAGTCTCCATATTCTAACCTTTCCTTAGATACCAAATACTTGTATAAAAATTTTACACTTTTGATTAAAACCCAACAGAAACTTGGCCTCCTCTAGCAAAATTAAGCTATTTCTCATACATTTGTATGCCAAAAGTATTATTAATTAATTTTTGGCAATTGCATTTAAATGTGAATAAAAATTTTTTTATACTAATTGTTCTCAAATCCAGTTTTAGTACAAATAATATGTAATATTAAGGTGTTGCATACATATATGTTGGTAATCATCTATTTCTTGTTTTAAGAATTATTACTTGCCTAATTATCAACGAAAGAAAACGCCTGCCTTGATGGGAATTATATATATAAAAAAACCTACTTGTTTAAATATAAATAAAAACATAAAGTAAATTAAAATAAATTTATTCACGTTTTAATAATTTTAAATAAAAGTTATAAAAAAACAATAGAAAATTGTAACTTCAATTAAAACTCTTACAAAAACATTGGTGCCGAAACCCGGAAATATCCTAATATACCTTTATCAAGCTGGAATTTTATTGGTTTTGACTGCTAGAGGACAGTGATATCAATTATATTTATATTATTACTGGGAGAGTTTATAAAGAACATTTAACAAGAATGAAAGATTTATCAAGAGCTATTGAAGATCAAAATGTGTTGTTAAATAATTTAATTTTGAAGATAAACCCAATGAAGCTAAAACTCTTGGACTTCTTCAAAGTTTCCTAGAGGTAAATTATAAACAGTTTAAAGACAATCATAACAAGTTTTCGATTATGTTAGAGATAAATCAATAGAGTTGAGAAGTGATGTTCCGAATTTCAAAGAGGATGTTTACTATCAATTTTACTATTTATTTGTCATCTAAGGGCAAGCTTTTAGATAAATTGATAGAGTTGAGAAGTCCTCATTCACCTACTCTTCATTCCAGCACTTTTACTGCTCCAACTTCTCCGGTGACTATTTGGATTGGATAACGTATAGAGACTTGTTTCTTTCACTGGTACACAACAACACCTCTCTTTCAAAAGTACAAAAGTTTTATTATTTGCATATTTCCTGCAAAGACACGCCACTTTCTATATTCTCTGAATATCCAGCTTCAGATCTAACATTTTCTAAACGTCTTTGTGGGAGTCTTTTACTTGATTTATTCCCATCGGACGCGTCCCCAGGTGGCGGATAGGGGGGTCCAGATGTAAGGTTTTTGATCAAATTGTAGTCAGTGAACTGGAGATTATTTACCACTGGCTGCAGATCCCCCATGCACTGACTATAATTGGATCCTACACATTACATCTAAACCTAGTAACTCATGGAAGTACTCGTGGACCAAATAAATCAAGTGCACTTTTAAGATCAAGGTAAGTGGTAGCAGTGCCGAGGATCTGCCTAAATAAACTAATCGCTAACAGCGCCCCTCCAATGCCCATGGCACAGGTTGGTTGTAACTTTTTAAGCCTATTCCGTTTCATGATTGGATTTAGACCCGACATTGAAAAGATATTTCGACAGATTCGTATAATAGCCAGCAACATTATCAACAAATCATTTGTCGTGTCTCAACTGATGCAGACATTTAAATTTATAAACTTAAAACAGTTTCTTATGGAAAACCTCCAGCGCCATATCATTCGATAAGAGTTCTAAATCAGTTAGCGCAAGACGAAAAGCATAAGTATCCGTTAGCATGCGGTGATGTTTTTCAGGAGTAAATTCATTATATTCTGTTTTTCGTCTACTAGATCAGCTAGTAAAACTGTTAGCTTCTGGGGCTTTTAAATTGCAGAATTGTGCATCAAATTCAGTTAAATTGATGTCAAAAATTTCAGATGACTATAAAGAAAATGCTAATAAAATTGGATTAGACAAAGAAAATGTAGTAAAGACGCTGGTCTTGGAGTGGGACACAGCAAGTGACACATTTTCTTTTAAAGTAAATTTTAAAATTCAAGAAAATGTAGCAAAAGTGGTATATTATCTAATGTCTCCAAACTATATGACCCTATAAACCAAGGTTGACCCATTAAAAAAGCTATACCAAAGTAGGAGTTGTGTGGAGCACTTTTGCTCGTGAAATTAATGAACAAAATTCAGAAACAACTAGACTTGAAAATTAATAATATTTGCTATTGGACAGACAGTATGGCGGTATTGAGTTGGATAAGGGGAGAATCCTCAAAGTGAAATACAACTTTTATCTAATACCAGTAAATGGCGATATGTAACTAGCCAAAGTAATCCTGCTGATTGTGCGTCAGGTGGTATAAGTGCTTTAAAATTGGTGAATCATGAGTCATGGTGTACTGGTCCAAAATAGTTATCACCTCCTCTTAGTTACTGGCCTTTGCAACCAAATCAAACTTACCAAACTACATCAGAGTTAAGAAAATCATACGTTGCAGTTAATACAATACAAACTGAACATCCTGAAATTTTAACAAAATTTTCTTCATTTAATAAATTCATATGAGTTACTACTACATTTTATAATTCGGAACAAGAAGGGACAATTAAGAATGTGGGTTCCTAAAAACACATGAACTTCAACGGGCATTAAGAGCGTTAATAAAAATTTCACAAAATTTCAATAACAAAAACATCAAACAATTAATAAATAAGAAACTTCTTCCTAAAGGCAGTTACATTTAAAGATTGTGTCCTTATTTTGATGAATTTGGTATATTGCGTGTTGGTGGACGGATTGATAAGGCGAAGTTCTATTACGATTTCAAACATCCAATAATTTTATCAAAAAATAATTTATTTTTTTAGATGCACATTGTGGATTATTTCGGCTAGAAATTTGGCAAAAAGTGTTCGAAGACGCTGTATTACGTGTTTTAAGTACAAAGCAAAAGCAGCACAGCAAATAATGGGTGAACTTCCCGCAGTAAGACTTCAGCCCAGTAGGCCGTTCAAACACAACGGTGTCGATTACGCAGGTCCTACTAAAATAAAACAATCTACTGCTCGAAATTCTGTAACCACAAAAGGATACACTTTATTTATATGGTGACCAAGCCAATTCAGACTAATTAAAAATGCGGCATAATTTTTTAGCTTAGGAAATTACACATGAGTATTAAGGTGGTCCAAATATGTTCAAAAATATGTAGTATTTCTCAAAAAATTGGATATTTGAATTGTTTACACATAGATATTTAAAATAAATAGGATTAAAATAAAAAAATATGATCTTCTAGCACTTATACCGAAACGATTTTTTTTTCAAAAACAAAATTTCCTTCATATTCAAAAGGAAATTTAAAAATCTTTAATACCCTTCACTATCTTACTGACAAATAATAAAACTTCCGCCTTAACGTAGATTTGAGTACAAAAATTAATAATCACAGCAAGCTTTGCTGAAAAATAACAATAATTTTATATTTATATACATATTTTTGTATGTACATATGATATACAAACTTTACATAAAAACAAGAACAGTTAAAAACAAGAACCGTTAATATTACTGCTGTTGTTACTTGTCTATACAAAAAAAAAAAAACAAACAACAACATTATTTTAATAATTGTTTCTGGCCCATAACCTGGTTGTTTATAAACGAATTTGGTTGATTAAAAAATCGTAATTTTATAAAAATATTTATGGCCGATCTGTATAAAAATAAATTGGTCATGGTACACATCCTTCCGAATTCGACCCATTTTATATGAAAGTTTTTATTTTAGAAGACCATAGATCTCCAATATGTTGCTAAAAGTTTTAAATCAAAATCTACGGAACTTCGAAAAAATGTGAAGTCATAGCCAAAAACGTTAAACGTTTGGGACTTTTCGTTAGTTTTTTTTTTTTTTTTTTTTTTTTTTGAATTTTAGAAACCCCAACATCTGGATATTTTATTATAAACGAATATGTTATTACAATTAAAAAAATTTATTTTCTTCAAAAAGCCCAAATTGGGATTTTTGTTTCGTTTATTTCTAAATAGCGAAAGTTAGGCTTATCCTTTAAAATATATAATTTCCGATCATTTGATAAAAAGCTCAACTCAATATGATGATATGCGCCTTTAAACTTTATTATTTTCAATTTGTTTTATATATGACTATATTTTTACCAAATTTCAACTTTTGCCTTTAGCAAATAATTACTTTGAAAATTATGAATATTTCTGTACACTTTTAATAATATCTATACACAAAATATTTTTATAAAAGTAATTAATAAATAATTTTTATTTATAATAAGGTAGCCTCATTTCCCAAATTCAAGTAAAAGGTATTAATTATTCACACTCTTAGATTTATATACAGAAATCCCGCAATTCCCAAAAAACTTATTTTTTACTTTTTTGCTATATCTTTTTAACCGATATCAGGGAGTAACAATTTCTATTGCTAAATTAGAAACACTTTAGACTATATAAAAAGTATAACTTTTTTTGATTCCAGCTTTGCGATTTGAAAAATTAAGGCGAAAATTCAAAATTTTTTGGAAAAATGTATCAATGTTGGGAAGCCCTTGTTTTCCCCGAAAATTAATTTTTAAAATTTTTTAGTTTATATAAATATTATATATATTACTTAAGAAAATGTTTATATAACATAAAAATAATTCGACCAATTTTTTGGCAAAAAAAAAAACAGAAAAACTCGATTTGTTTTCAAAGTCTAATTTTAAATGCCTGTAACTAACTAGAATGTTTTTTGACAATTTTTCTTTGCACAATTTTTTTAAAATCTTTCAAATCCGTTAAGGTATAAGGAATCTGGGTCGTTTTTAGAAATTTTATTCCCGAGGTGTCCAAATTTGGGACTCGGTGAAGTCGCTCCCTGTTTGTTTCTATAGTCCAAATTTAAAACTTAAACCTCTACTATCAGCATGTGAAACTTTGAAATGGAGCTGCAATGGACACCCTGTGTTTCTGCTACTTTGCCCATATGGCAGGTGGGCGGACCATGGCTTTTATTAGTTTTTGTGGTTACATTTGCCTTTGATCTATTTCTAAACAATTTTTTTTTTTTTTTTTGACATTTCTCTTTATATGGGATGTGGGTTTTCGAGTTTATATTGTCCCTTAACTTTTGCTATTAACTTCTTGTTACTTCACGGATTTTGCTCAAAATTCAATCGCCAAGAAACAAACCTTGTATATTAACCGGACGGACCTGGCCAGATCGGCCTCAGGTCGAACCGCGGGACCCAGACATATACTTCTATGGGGTCTTAACGATTATTTCGACATGTTACACACGGATAAAACAACAAATCAGTATACCCCGCTTCTTTATGATGGTGCGGTATAAAAATTCAATTTGATTAAAACTATCTATAGTATTTATATATATATATACTATATTTATATGTATTATATCTATATATAGTATATTATATATTATTTATTATATATATTATATAACACTATAATTACATGGCAACGCCGGAGTATATACTATACGCTATTTACATTCAGTATTATATATATATATATATATATCAGTATCGATCGTCTTATATATTGCA
>MINK01191858.1:3223-15946 GCA_001735545.1 Phormia regina | reverse complement strand
CCCCNCTCTCCAATTTAAATCTTTAAAATCGTATTTATTATAATAAAAAACCAGCAGATAATATTATTAGAGTANTAGAANGAAGTGAAAATTATCTTACGCCCACAACATTAAATTCATCNAATGCTNCAAACCCTACTAACTAAAATAAATACTCACTTCNATNGAGAAACCAACAAACGAACAAACATGACTTTACCACATTTTACTAATTAAGTTATTGTTTTGAACTAATTGTTATTTTGTATATTGAAAATAATGGGCCAACAACCTTAAGCAACTAATGAGGCAAAAGCCAAAAGATTTATTATTTGAGCCTTAAGGAAATATTGTTATAAATTATAAAATTTAGGCAGGAGGAGGAGGAGTAAAATTTTAATTAAAGCCAAAATAAAAAAAGGAAACGTTGATGGTCATTAAAAGAATTTCATTTTAAAAACGGCCGAAAGTATCTTAAGCATTTTAATAGAACATGGATTTTGTTTTTTTCTCTTATTTTTATTATTTATTAGTTTGAAAATTATTAAATTATTTTCAAAAGTTAAAAATCTTTCTTTAATTAAGAGCGATAAACTTAAAAACCATAGAAAATCATAATTAAATAAATTTCTCTATAAGACTGATATATTTTTAATTATTTTAACTTTACGCCCTTTTAAAGTTTTTTAGGAAATATTTCCCATTTTATATATGTTAGCACCAACACTTAGTTAAAACTGTTTTAGCATCCAAAATAATGAAAATTTTTTGTCATTTTTGGCTACTTATTAATTTTTTTTGGATTTTAAAAGATATTTGCTAAGAAAAGTTTGATATACAATTTTCAAGTTCTGAATTGTATGTACGTAGTCTGGTTAAACGTTGGAGCAAAGAAGATACCTTTTGGAGGTCTTTTTTTTGGGCCAAAACACTCTAAAAATCAGAATATTTGGTATTTTCGATTTTAAAATCTTTGACTTATGTTTTTTCTATGTCCAGTCGATAGATAATTTTGTTCTTTTTCTAAATAAAAATTTGTAAGAAATCGAATAAAAATATTGAATTATAAAAAACTGCACCAAGAACATTTTAGAGAAGTGGTCCGAAGTGCTTTTTGACATTCTCAAAATGTAATAACTTAGAAACTAGTAAATATATTTTTACAATTTTTTTCAGAATTTTACTGATATTAGTCCCAGTAATATGTGATTTAAAGTTTTATTTACTAAGTTATAAGGGAAGAAAGGAGAAATAAAATTTGATTATTTTTTATACAAATTATAGTTTAATTTAAGATGAATCCAAAAAAATTTTCATGTGTATATTTGCATGAAAATATTTTACCCGCCGGAAAATTTGTGCCAATTGTATTAATGAACCGGTTCTTCTGTACCAGTTGAGTACCAATTGATACCTAACTCATCACCAAAGTTCCAATTGAGAACCAGTTGACACAAACCCACTCACTATTAAATAATTCAGAGTCATTTTATAACAGTCTTGTTAAGTGCGCAATTAGCTTCTCACGTGAAATAGTAATCAGTGGCTGAGTGGTTAGACGAGCATGGGTTCGATTCGGGGTAATGCCATCGACATTATGGAAAAATTTTAAAATAAAAATAAAATATAAATTTAATAAAATAATAAAAAAAAATTATTAAAAAGTAAACTATTACCGAATTTTTATCAAATTTTTATTATATTAATCGACACTGAACCTGTCCTCTAGAACCAGTATTGTGAGTTATCCTGCGACCTGTCCCAAGGGGCTACTGACAACCACATGTTAAAGTGACAAGTTCTTCCCATATAAAGTTCCGGAACTGGAATGGAACCAGTCACTAGCCCTGTGAACCTGTCACGTAACCAGTTTTGAACCGGTTCTCTTTACTCTGAGATAGTTACTTTTGTTCGAGTTTTTCACGAATTCATGTACCCAGTTGGAAGTTGTGTCTTAAAGACAGTTTCATAAATAACATATATTGTAAAAGTCATTAGGTGATGACACTTATAAGGGATGACAACATGACATGTCAATACTTTTTCGACAGATTACTATTTTGTGGAAACATGTGCAAGTCTGAATGATTTTAATAGCTAGAAAATCTACAATTAGACAGAAAAAAAATTGAATTTAATGATCAGCTTTTCTTAGATTACTTTTACTTAACTTTTTTTTAAAGTTAAAGTAACCCGCAAAATCTAAACTTCAGTTGTTATAACAGGTCTTACAGTGTTCAATCTTATATTAAAAAAAATATTCCGATTATATTTTCGTTAAATTTTGAGATTATATTAGAATACG
Source organism: Phormia regina (assembly GCA_001735545.1). NCBI lineage: Eukaryota > Metazoa > Arthropoda > Insecta > Diptera > Calliphoridae > Phormia > Phormia regina. Next base: position 13,662 of record MINK01191858.1, on the reverse strand, counting down.
TATTTTTATTAAATTAATTTCTATTATTTCTAGAAAAATTTTACTTTCAATAAATGTTTCTTATTCAATATAACTAAATGCTGATATTTTTAGTTCTATTCGTCAAGACATCTTATAGACATGTTAGTAGTAGGGACCAAAGCAGGAAAAAGTATCACTGTTTTTTTTTCCCGTTAGGTTTTCCAGTGATAGACTTATTCCTAATTGTAAATGATTTATATGATAATTAAGATTATGTGCCAATTTGAAATCGAAATACATAAGTCTAGAATTCTTTGTAAATTAAGTAGAAAATTAAATTAGAACTGAGGACGTAATAATAAAGGTTCTGATACGGCCTAGTTTATTTATATAAATGTCACTGTGCATATTTCTAAACCACCAGTTCAATAAAGGAAATTTTATATATAAAACTATAAAAGAAAACTTTTAAAATAAAAAACTCGGATTGACTTATCCATTCATTTATATATATAAAACCGATTCAAATTTTGACGTTTGTGACGTGGTCTTATTTGTAAAGTCCACATGGGTGCAAATCTAACTGAAGTTTTGGGTCACGAGAAGAAATTACGTAAGCATTGCGTTAAATCCAAGCAGTGAATTACGTATTTGGTTCGGCTGGTCAAGGGTAAGCACCAATAATATATACATGCATTATTGCATTTTATCCTACAAAATTTTTAAATCAAATTAGGTATCATTTTAAATTAATATTGAATTGAAATTATGTTTGTTAATGATGTTGCATGTAAAATCCAAAATTTAAAATTATAAAGTATCATAATGGATCCTACTTTAAATTACCATGTGAATTACCTGTTCATATGTCTATCTATATTAGAAATTCGTGGATCCAAATATAATTTATTCAAGACAGTAATTCTTATTTGATACAATGTTCAATCCCATTTGTTATGTTTATCGTGTATGTATCATGTACTAAAAAAAAAAAAGAAGAATCAAAAAAGATATTGCCTTAAAATTAAATTTATCATTTACTATATTTGTTAAATATTAAGATTTTTCACTACTCGTCTACTAAGTTAGTGACTTAATTAATCCGTAATTAAAAATTCACAGTTAGTGTAGAACAATCAATACAATTAACTAGGTCATTGCCTGTCATAAAGAAATTACAATTTGTTGGTATTTCTTTAAAACCATTCATATATTGTAAAAAGAGTTGATCAATGCATTTTTGCGTTTTTTTTTCAATCATCTGATTTCTTTATATTTTTCATTGAACAACTTCCAATATCTGTATATTGTCTACACATTTATCTTTAATACTCTTATAGTAGTTTAAAGTTATCTCCATATATACTAGGTCAACAAACATTGTTATTTCGCCTTATGATCTATATAGTAGGGTGTTTCTATAATTTTATTTTGTCCTATGTAAGATTATTATCTATATATTTAAATAGTGAATTATTATATAGGAAAAAATATTTTTTTTTTTTTTTTATAGTTATTATATAAAATATTTTCTTTAAATAAATTAATTAGTTATGAAATCTTAAAATGAATAATTTGTTTAGTAGAGGCATAAAAGGCTAGTATTGGTTTTGGGGTTCTTATATATACAATTAAACGGGTTATGAATAAGAACATTGGTTGGCGAGGGCTTGGATCTTTAACATCTAAAGATCACGTGAAATAGTGTGAAAAAAATAAACGAATATTAATAAATTAGATTCCGTATTACAGTCCGTTTTTTCCGTCTTTTATAATTTCATAAAATGCTTATAGTAAACAAAGCACGTTCCACAATTTTGTTTTGGTACATTTATAGGACAACATAGACCAAGAACCACACCCTAACCGGCGAGCCCTAGCTTTTTCATAGAACGTGCGGTCTTTTGTTGAACTATATAACATTGTCTGCTTTAACATCTCTCATACAACAGAACTACCATTACAGATGGCGCCCAACGTGGGGCCTCGACGATTCATTAAAAATCAAGTGTAATCTAAAATTAAGAAAATGTCACCTATTACAAATGGATTTGTCGTGCTCCATTATATTTTCTTTGCACTTTATTGGGTTTTACTGGAATAATAAGATCTATTGAGAATATCTGCTCTATTGACTTGTCCGTAAACGAAAATAAATTGTATATTTAATATCCACCACAATTCTTTTTTTATAATAGCTAAATAATCGACATTTAACAGTATTCTACTTATTTGGAGTATAACTTTTAGTCTAGCTGTTATTAAAGCAAATTAGTTATCCAATATTTGACTACCATTTCAAATGTCGATAAGAAAAAACTTTTCATATAAAATATTATATTTATTTACTTCACACTGCACTTAAACCAACTACCTTTTATTGCTATCTCAACTTTGTATATGATTATTGAATAAATAATTTTGAAATTTATAAATGAAAATGTCACAGACACCTAATTCAATTTGCTCTATTTGTTCGAAATCTTTTGAAAATGCTCAAACATTAATTTCAACAAGATGCCTTCATACTTTTCATCAAAACTGTTTGATGTCATATTTAGAAAAGTCTCCGTTTTGTCCGATATGCAAAAGCTCAGTAAATAGCTCGACATTGACTCAATTTAGGTTATCAAATGTTGCATCTACCACTCAAGGCGCTATACCGAAAGCTAAGTCTTCTCAGCCAAAAAGCTCTACAATGAAAACTCGCTCTGCTAGTAGACTACAAGAAGTCGACAGCAATAGGAATTTGTCCTTACCTTCAAATAATTTAGTACCTGAGTTATCAAATGATAACAGTTCTACTACAATAAACGCCAATGCTTCTTTAGAAGATCGTATTGATTTAGGAAATGAAATTGCAAAAATTTACAAGACTATAGAAACTCTCACTCAGAAATTAGAAGAAGTCAATTTAAATAGAGTTCAACCAGATTTTCCTCAGGATTTATTTTCCACAAATTCTCGTCGTGCTTCATACCATAACCCTCAATATTCTAATCCTAATTTTTTAAATAATTATAACAATAACCCAGATAATGAAAGCAATAGTCCAAGTTCAAATCAAAATATTTCAAACTTAAATCGCAATGAACCAGGATATGGAAGAAATAATAATTCTAGTTCTTCAATAACACTTGCAAATAGCAGTAAAGTAGCCAGCGTAATAAATAGTTGGAATATTAGGTTCGATGGCAGTTCATCAAACTTTCCTGTAGGAAAATTTTTGTATATTGTTTCGGCTTTGGTAATGGATAACTTAGGAGGGGATTTTCAACTTCTTTGCGACCATTTCCATATTGTACTAAGTGGACGAGCCAAAGAGTGGTACTGGCGATATCGTAGTTCAACAAAGAAAATAACTTGGGAATCTTTGTCCAATTCTCTTAGATCCAACTTCATAGACCATTTATCTGATAATGACATAAGAGAGATAATAAGAGATCGTAAGCAGTTAGTAGGCGAAAGCTTCGATGAGTATTATGCAGATATTTTGAAATTATGTGATAGGATGAGATATCAATTGTTAGAAATAGATTTAGTAGAAACATTGAAACGCAATTTAAGACCACATCTAAGAAAAGAACTTTTTTATATTGATATAAAAACAGTAGCTCATCTACGTCATTTGGTAATGAGGAGAGAAGTTTTGAATATCGATTTGGAAAAATACAGCAATAAACCACCAATATCTAGGCGAATTAGTGAACTGGAATATGAAGCTAGGGAAGAAAACCTACTAGAAGACATTTCAGAGATTAGAGATTTAAAGGACATGCTTTGTTGGAATTGTAGGAAAAGGGGCCACAAGTTTACTGATTGCTTAGAAGATAGAACCATCTTCTGTTACGGTTGCGGCGCAGAAAATATTTTCAAGCCCAATTGCCCCCACTGTCAGAACCAGGGAAACTTGAAAGCGAGCGGCTTCCGCTCCAAAAAGTAATTTCGTCGAAATCCATCTCAACTCAAACCCCAGAAACTACGAATTTTTATTTATATGAAAATAAACCCATACTAAAACCGATTTTGCCATACCATGAAAGACTTGCTAGATACTACGATTTGCGGAAAAAGATATTTTGTGAGAATTTTTCATTGTCCACTTTTAAACTTAAGACCCCAAAACGTAATACTTTAAGATACCGAAAGTATTGGAGGAATGTTATGAAGAACAGGAAGTCCTTGGTATATTCTCTAAATTCTATTGAAAGTATTGATAATGACATCAGACCTTATGTTAGAGTAAATATTTTAGATATGTGTCTCATAGGTCTTATAGATACCGGGGCTACCATAACTTGTATTGCTGGAACTGCTGCAAAAACATTTTTACAAAAGAATTTCCCATATAAAAAACTTAACGAGTTTGTTACTACTGCTGGAGGTACCCAATACAAAGTTTATGGTTGCTTAGATATAGAAATTGAATTTCGCGGACTAAGGAAAAATTTAAATTTATATATTATCCCTGATTTAAAAAATGAATTATATTTAGGTATTGATTTTGTACGAGCCTTTAATATTTTGAATATTGATACGGCCATTAGAGAAGTTTTTGAAATTAGTCAGGATAATGCTGAAAATTGCCATAATTTAACACCTGCAATGTGTAAGCAGTTAGAAGATGTCGTTAATTTATTTCCTGCATTTGACCGAGAAGGTCTAGGTAAAACATTGCTACTTGAACATGCAATAGAACTTGAAAAAAATGCTAAGCCAGTGAAACAAAGATATTTTACAGTTTCACCGGCTATTGAAAAACTCATTCACGATGAAATTGATAAAATGTTGGAAATGAATATTATTGAAATCGCACCTCCTAATTGTCCGTGGAGTAGTCCGGTCACACTAGTAAGAAAAAATGGAAAATCTAGATTGTGCTTAGATTCAAGGAGGTTAAATGCGGTAACGGTTAAAGATGCTTATCCCCAACCTAAAATAAGTAATATTTTGTCACGTTTACCCAAAGCAGAATTTATAACCTCCTTGGATCTAAAACACGCCTTCTGGCAGATCGGATTAGCCGAGAATTCGCGCAATATGACAGCTTTCACCGTTCCAAATAGACCACTGTACAGATTTCGGGTTATGCCATTTGGGTTAACCAACGCTCCTCAGACGATGAGTCGCCTGATGGACATAGTAATACCACCTAATTTGAAACATCAAGTATTTGTTTACTTAGATGATCTTCTTATAGTTTCATCAACATTTGAGGATCATCTAAAGTTGTTGTCCGAGGTAGCTCATCATCTGAGAAAAGCTGGTCTAACCCTTAATATCGCCAAATGCAAGTGGTGCATGAAAGAAGTTAAATATCTAGGCTACGTCATAGGTAATGGAGTAATTAAAACCGACAGCGACAAAATTTCAGCAATTAAAGACTTGCCACCTCCGAAGTCCGTCCGTGAAGTCCGAAGATTTATGGGTCTTGCCAGTTGGTATAGACGATTTATCAATAATTTTTCTGCACTTACCTCTCCCATATCTGATTTGACGAAAAAGACAAAAACTTTTACTTGGACAAAGGAAGCGGACGAATCATTTAGACAGCTAAAGACGTGTTTAACTACGGCCCCAGTGTTAATAACACCTAATTTTGAAAAACCCTTTGTGATCCAATGTGATGCTTCAACACATGGCATTGGTGGTGTCTTGGCTCAGGAGGACGAGGAAGGAGTTGAGAGACCAATCGCTTTTTATTCTTATAAATTAAATCAAGCACAAAGAAAATATTCAATAACTGAGCTGGAATGTTTGGCTGCTCTAAAGTGCATTGAGAAATTCAGGGAATACGTCGAAGGGCATAAATTTACTGTAGTGACGGACCACGCAAGCCTTCAATGGCTAATGCGTCAGACTGACCTAAACGGACGATTAGCACGCTGGTCTCTTAGACTTCAGGGTTTTAATTTCTCCATTATTCATCGAAAGGGTAGTTTACAAACGGTTCCCGATGCGCTCTCAAGGTTATCACTTGAAGCAGTTTCACAAGTTGAGATCCAACCGGAAATTGATCTCGAGTCATCAGCATTCGATAGTTTAGAGTATGTTAAACTTAGAAATTCAATATTTAGTAAAGAAAATAGTTTTCCTGATTTAAAAATTATAGGAAAGTATATTTACAGGAGAGTTAATTTTGCTAATGGTGACCCTTATAGCGAAGCATCAACATGGAAACTATGGGTTCCTAATGAATTGACCGAAGAAGTTATTCGAAGATGTCATATGCTACCAAATTCTTCACACTGTGGTATCGGAAAAACCCTTGAGAAAATTAGAAGAAATTTATTTTGGCCTAAAATGTCATTGCAGGTGAGGGACTTTATAGGAAAATGTAATGAATGCAAGCAATCGAAATCTCCAAACATTATTTTAAGACCTTTAATGGGAGAGCAAATAAAATCAGAGCGGCCATTCCAGAGGCTTTATATGGACTTTCTTGGTCCATATCCCCGCTCAAAGTTAGGCAATATCGGAATATTCGTAATACTTGATCACTTTTCGAAATTCCCAATAATCAAGGCAATAAAAAAGTTTTCTTCTGGTGATATTTGTGATTTTCTTATAACTAATGTATTCAGCCAGTTTGGTGTCCCCGAATATGTCATCACAGATAACGGAAGTCAGTTCCGATCTGTTCAGTTTAGAGAACTGATGGACAATTATGGAGTAAAACAAATTTTTACGGCTGTATACAGCCCACAGTCCAACTCGTCAGAACGACTGAACCGTTCCATCCTTGCGGCAATACGCTCATATTTAAAACAGGACCAACGAGAATGGGATGTACACCTTCCAAACATTTGTGTTGCCCTTAGGAGTCTTTATCATACATCTCTTGGATATTCTCCATATTATGTATTATTTGGTTTTCCAATGATTACACATGGGGATTCTTACGAGCTATTACGAAGGGTAAATAGTTTAGAAGATTATGAAGAGATAAACCATTCCGATAAATTGATGTTAATTAGGGAGAAAGTTAAGAAAAATTTAGAGATTGCTTACAATAATTATAAGAAACCGTATAATTTACGATCTAGAGATATACATTACAATGAAGGTGACGAAATTTATAGAAGAAATTTTTCTTTAAGCAAAAAATGTAATAACTTTAATTCTAAATTAGCGCCAAAATGGTTGAAATGTAAAATAGTTAAATGTATTGGAAACTCCTATTACAAGATTTCTGATTTGAAGGACAACTTAATCGGGACTTACCACGCTAAAGATTTGAAACCCAGTTAAAGCCACCTTTTCCAGCTATATTTTACATTAAAAATAATTAAAATCTACCTGCTTTGTGATGGTAGCTTTTCTTTTACAAACAAATAAATTTGAAAAAATATTGATAAAAACACTCTTTCAAATAATTGTCTTTACATTTTCGGCTATTTTTATTTTTCTTTAATTTCTTTAATCCAATTGTTTCATGCCTACCTTGTTTATAAGTTCTCATTATTTTTTTTTATTTAAAGCTCAGCTTTATATTTAAATTTCATTCATTATAAGTTCGTTAAAAAAAAAAAAAAGAAAAAATGTATGTATATATTCTCATTGGAAGTCAAGCTTAAAAGTTCAGTTTATTTTCTACATTATCGTTTTTCAGTTTGTTTGTAATATAATTGAGAAATTCGACTTAAGCTTAGCTTAATGTTAAAGTATAACCATTAATTCTCTTTTTTTTTTTGTCCGTAGTTTTTCCAATGAAAGATATTGCGTAAATTTAGAAATTGGGAGTTTACGATAGATAATTAAGATTATAGGGCCAATTGAAATCGAAATACATAAGTTAAGAATTCTTGTAATTAAGGAGAAGAATTAATTAGAACTGAGACGTCAATAATAAAAGGTTCTGATACCGCCTAGTTATATTTATATTAAAAGTCACCGTGATATTTTAACACGCCAGTTCAATAAAAGAAAAATTTTAATATAAAACTATAAAACTATATTTATAATATATAAAACCGATTAAAGATTTTTTTTTGAGTTGTGATAGTATCTCTTGTTGAAGTCCAGCATGGGGCCATCGCTAACTGAAGTTCTGGCGACACGAGGAAAAAAATCGAAGCATTGCGTTAAAATTGCAAGCCACGTGAATAGTATTGACGTCCGCTCGCAAGGTAACCAACAAAATACATACTCATTTAATGCAGGTTATCCTACAAAATTTTAAAATCAATAAGGTATCACTTTAATTAATATTGATTGAAATTTAATGTTTGTTAATGTTTTTGCATTAAATCCAAATTTAAATTATAAGTGCAAATGACTACTTTAAAGTTTAGCCATTGAATACCGTGTTAATTGTCTACTATATTAAGAAAATGTGATCCATAAATTTATTCAGACAGTAATTTAGTTTTGGATACAATTTTCCAATACATTTGTGTAGTTTATCGTGTATTAATAATGTATAAAAAAAAAAAGAATCAAAAGATATTCCTAAAATTTATTTATCAATTTATATATTGTTAAAAATTAAACGATTTTCACTACATGTTACAAGTTTAAGTACTTAAGTAATCGTAATTTAAAATTCAATAGTTAAGACAATCAATCAATTAAAACCAGTCCATGCCTGTTCATAAAGAAATACAAATTTTGTTGTAATTCTAGTAAAAACCATTCAATAATTGTAAAGAGTTGATCAATGCACTTTTTGTTTTTTTCTTCAATCATTGGTTCTTTATAATTTCTCTTCATTGAACAACTCTCCCAATATTGTATATTGTAACTTTACCTTTAATCTCTTATAGTAGTTTAAGTTTATCTCATATAATATCCCAACAAGGGCATTGTTATTCGCGGAGGCTCATTATTAATAGTACGTGTATTTATAATATTATTTCGTCCTATGTAACATTATTATCTTAAAGTATTTTAAATTGAATTATTATATAGGAAAAATATTTTTTTTTTTTATATTTATATAAATAATTTTCTTTACACTAAATCTATTAGTATTAATTTAAAAAATGAAGTAAATTGTTTGAAGTACGAGGCATAAAGGTAGTATTGGTTTTGGGGGTTCTTAATCAATTACACGGTTATGAATAACGACATTGTTGGCGAGGGCTTGGATCTTTAACATCTAAAGATCCTGTGGAAAATAGTGTGAAAAAAATAAACGAATATTAATAAAATTAGGATTCCGTATTACAGTCGTTTTTTCCGTCTTTTATAGATTCACTCAAATGCTTAAGTAACACAAAGCACGTTCCACACAATTTTGTTTTGGTACTTTAATCGGAAAATAGACCAGAACCACACCCTCCCGGCGAGCCCTAGCTTTTACATAGAACGTGCGGTCTTTTGTATGAACTATATAACATTGTCTGTTAACGATCTGCTCATAAACAGAACTACCATTACAATGTTGGGCTAATCCTGTTTTTGATGATAAGGTTGAGTTCGCTGCATTGATTCACTGAAGATAGCTAAAGATATGAAAAGTAAAATCAGGATCCATTGGCACTGATTGCATTCCTGTTAAATTTCTTAAACTTATTTTCCCTCATATTTCTGGCATGCTGTTGGATGCCCGCGTTGTTCCTATTCCTAAAACAAAAAAATGCTAATGACCCTGATGATTTTACACCAATTTCAATTCTACCAGCTCTGTCGAAGATTGTCGAGCATATTGTTAACATTCAAATCCTTCAGGCTGTTAGTGTGAATATTAGTAGATCACAATATACCTTTCGCAAGGGCTATAATACGACCTCGTTGCTACTTACTCTTACGGACTCAATTAGGGAGTCTACTAATAAAAATAAACTGAGTTCTTTACTATCTCTTGACTTATCTAAAGCTTTTAATTCGGTCAATCATATGACATATGAGGGATAAATTTGGTTTTTCCATCTCCGCGTGTAAACTTATATCATATTAGGGTGATAGGGTACAGTTCGTTGATCCTAAGGGAGTTAGATCAAACCGACTTTCTCTTTATTTCCACATGGCATATTGATACAGCAACTTGTAAACCATTTTTGTTTGCAGATGCCATATTTTTACTATTCAAGGGAGATGGTGCTACACCTGGTGTGTTTTTTGAAGCTATAAATCCAAATCGTCATATCACATTAACTTTCATCTTGGTGGTGTTTCAATTCTCAGTTATTTGGGAGTTATTCTTGACTGTGAGCTTTCATTATGTTCTCATATAGATGGCAAGGTCTGTAGCACTTTAAGGAAAATCTACTCTGCAAACATATATCTTCCTTTTCATATTTAAGTAAGATTGGCCCATGCTCTTCTTATACCACATGTAATGTATTGCCTTGAGGTTGTATCAGGCTCTTTTGGTGATACTCTTCATAAACTAAAACATATAATGAATATTTGTTTTTAACGTCCTTTCTTATGGATTATTATTAACTGAAGACAATACATTCCTAATATCATGTTTCTACCCAGCAAAAACTTTTTGGTTTTCGGTAATGACAACTACTTATTAAAGTACTTTC
>MINK01191855.1:0-19405 GCA_001735545.1 Phormia regina | reverse complement strand
TGTAAATTTATTTGAGAAATGTTATTTATTTATGTATTTGTGTCTGTTTATTTAAGTTCATTTATTTTTTTCTCCAACAAGATGGTGGCTATAAACATTTATTTAAATGTGTTACTGTGTCTTTTTGGCTTTAACCCCAGTTAATATTAGTGAAATATTTCGTTAAGTTAATTTGTTGGTTGTTCTGTTGTTGTTTTTTTTTTCTAAATATAATTTTGTACAATTTTTAATTATTATTTACTCCAGTACCACATTGTCAAATTGTACAACGTATAACAGTTGTAATTATTAGCAAATATTACATGTATTATGTGTAATTTGTCTGCTGTTGTTTTTGACATGAATTTGCCAACCTCATAAACAAATATTGACTTTATATATGTATTTAAATTAACTATTTACATTATTTTGGTGGAGTTACTTACTTAGACACTATTTCCATTTTAATAAATAATTTTTCTTAAAAAAAAAAAAAAAAAATAACATACTTTTCTATACAAAGAACATTTAACGAGGCTTTTCTATCAAATGAAAATTTAACGAAGATTTCGTTTTCGATATAAAACGAATATTTTATATCAAAAGAGAATTTAATAAAAATTTTGTACCAAAAGAAAATGTTACAAAAATTTCTATCAAAAAGAAATTTAACGAAAATTTATCGAAGATTTTTTCTCTACGGAAAATGTAACAAAGATTTTTTATGAAAAAATTTCTATCTGAAGAAAATTTGACAAAAGTTTGTATCAAAAGGTAATTTATCGAATTTTTTTCTCTTTGGAAAATTTAACCAAAATTTTATATCAAAAGGAAAATTAACGAAGATTTTGTTATCGAAAGAAAATGTAACGAATATTTTCTATTGAAAGAAGAATTAACGAAAACATTTTATCGAAAAAAAATTTAACAAAAATTTCTATTAAAAGGAAATTTATCAAAGATTTTCTCTCGACGAAAAATGTCACGAAGATATTTTATGAAAAGAAAATTTAACGCACATATTCTATCGAAAGAAAATTCAACGAATATTTTCTATCGAAACAAGACCTAACGAAAAGTTTTTATAAAAAAATTTAACGAAAACTTTTAATCGAAAAAAAATTTCTAACAAAATGAAATTAAACTAAAATTTTCTATCAACATTAAATTTAACAAAAATTTACAATCAACATAAAATTTAAGTAACATTTTCAAATCAAAAGAAAATTTAATGAAAACTTTTCAGAAAAAGAAAACAAAATTTAACNAATTTTTTTAATTTAACGAANATTTCCTATTGAAAAAAATTNAACGAANATTTTCTATTNAAAGAAAATGTAATGAATATTTTCTATCTAAAGAAGTCTCAACGAAAACTGTTTATCTAAAGAAAATTTAATTTAATGAAAATTTTCAAAGAAAATGAAATTATTTCAATAAAAAAAAAAACTTTAAGNAACATTTTCAAATCAAAAGAAAATTTAATGAAAACTTTTCTATCGAAAGAAAATTNAACGAAAATATTATATCTAAAGAAAATTTAACGCATATTTTGTGTGAAAAGAAACAAATTTAACAAAAATTTTCAACAAAAAAACTTAATGAAGATTTTCGATTGAAAAAAATTTAACGAAAATTTTCTTTCGAAAAAAAATTTAATCGAAAGAAAATTTAGAATAAGTTTCTATTAAAAGAAATTTAAAAAATTTTAACAACCATTTTCTATCAAAAGAAATTAGGAAAAAATTTTCTATTAACAACAAATTTTAAAAAGATTTTCTATAAAAAAAATTTAACGAACATTTTCTAGAAATATAATATTGGTCGGAAATATTATATGTAAAGAAAAATAAACGAAACATTATAGTAAAGAGAATAATTTTGTATAAAAGAAGTTAATAGTCAATTCTTTAAAAAAAAAAAAAAAAAAACAATAAATAAAATTTTTCTTAAAAAAATGATCGAAAATTTTGTATAAAAAAACCTATTAAAAATCTCAGTTTCTTTTATTTTACAATTCGGAAATGGTGTAAATGTATTTGTAGTAATTTTTATTTCAACCATTTTTTAACATGATAATTGGCTACAAAAAAGTTTATTATTGCTGTTGTTAGTACCACAACAACAATAGTCAGCAACTAAATTTGTTTATAAACAATAACAATCACATTTTATCAGTAAATATTTGTTAATTTTGTGTTTAAAGAATAATGGCATTTACATGTTTAAATAATAATCATAATATTATAAACCGCAGTCTAGAATTGTTATTATCTGTCCATCCCTGGGCCATTTTAAAATGCAATAAAAATGAAAAACTATTTAATTTAAGTATATTGTCATGTTTTGTATTTAAATTTTAAGTTGTAGTTGTTATCATCATTTCGGTTACATTACAATCATGTTTATACAAGACCAATTTGAATACTGAGTAATTAACAGTTTTTATAAATAATTTTTAAAATAATGCAAATAAATTTCTAAAATAATTTAGATAATTATCTATTTTAACAAACATCATAAGATATTTACAAAGTTTTTAAAATTTTTTGAACACGTTTCAGGTGAATATGTTCGTATAAATAAGTAAAGGGAAAATTGTGGAATTTGTAAACAAAAAAAAAACATTTATAAAAGTTTTTAAGAAAAAAGCAGGCGGTAGACAGCAAATAAACAATATTTTTAATACGAAAGAATTTATGATTTTGAAAAAAGTTTTGTTATGAACCTTAGACTACAGTCTTTATAGTTCTTTTGTAACCGTTTTATATAATTTAGTTTGAAACCAATAAATTAATATAAAAAACGGAGCATAATACTTTTCCAATGAAAGAATTCATAATTACCAAACTATTTAGTTCCATCAAACCCCGATATTGTTGTCAATCTTAATTAACTTCCCTTTAAAGAATTACATTTTTATAAAATTACAAAAAAAAATCCTGGCTCAATTAGTGATGCCATTAACATTTCTTCCCTTTTGTCATTTATATTTTTTGCAAGATCATTATATTTCAAATACATACATATATGTACATATGTATATGTATATATTTTTTCAAAAATACCGAGCAAAACAATCAAAATCAAATTCATTACTCATGTAAAATGTCTCTCTGCATATTAACACTCACACTCACAAACACTCATCAGTTGACAGCTCATATTGTAAAAATGACAATACTCCAGGGAGTGCGAATGAAAAAATACTCGCTCACACAGAAGAGGAGAGTATGAATGTATAGTGTCAAAAGAACTTTATGTACTTCATTAAATTGTCATAAATATTGAAAACATTTAAGAGTCGATTACAGCTGGCTTTGCAACAAACACAAATGGCACATGCAACAAAATATAAAAACTCTAGCTGTTGAGTTTTGTGGTTGCTGCTGCTTGTGATTAAGAGGCACATAAATGGAAAAAAAAAGAGAAAAGAATTATCAGGGTAGATTAGGAGGTTGTATTGTCAACAATAAGTTGTCACTTAATAAAACATTTCTGTTGGTAATAAAGTCATGTATTGCTTATCAAACAAATTTGTCACGCCCCTCAGGGGCTTTTTCATTGTGTTTTCGATTTTCAATAGTTTTTTCATTTTTGATTTTCAATAGTTTTTTTTCACAGTGAATTTATGTCTGGCAATAATATGACGATTAGTTTTCCATTGAAAATTTAGCAAATAATTTATTGATTTTTATCAACAATTATAAAGCTTTACGAGGGTCGTTTTTAACTCATAATATCAGTTTTCACAATATCCTACTTTTAAATTATTTGTTCTCCAAGATCTGCTCCAAATTTCGGTATAAAGATCAGCATTTAAATCCTCTCTTTATTCTCATTTCTTTTGTAAGTTAACTTTGCGGCTTTTACTGTAATTAAGATCATTATTGTATTCAAGTGAGGTGTAACGAAATGTCAAAATGTGTTTTGTATGAATATAGTAGATAAATTAAATGTTAATACCATTTTCTGCAGACACTTCAAACAGACACACACACACACACACACATACACATACATAGGTCATAAATATGTATGTATTATCCTTCAGCTGCCTGCCTTGTAAGTGTAACAAATTGGACATATTTTTACGTAGTAAATTCTACACTGGTCAACAATGAGAATTTCCTAAAGTATTGTATTTAAACAATTCACTCTTCTGATGATCTCGATCATCAACATCATAATGATCATGATGAGTATGAAAATCATGTTGAGAAGTTTTTTAAAAACCAAAAATTATTCTACTTTTTGTTTTTTTGTATGTTTTAAAAAATGATCATAATCTATCTGATGGATTATTGTGAGTGATCATTGAGTAGATTATTTTTTTATTGGCTTTTGTCTTTATATGGTGTTAAGTGTTACAATCTAAATATTAACAGTGCAAAAGATAAGCGATTTTACGCCCAACACGCACCTGTAAATGTTAGAAATACAATTTTTTTTTAAATTATTACAGCCATTAAAATTAATCACACTTTTGTATTTGTATAATGATGTGGAACGAGAGCGAATAGTTTAATAGGAAATAAATGTTTAAAGAAAACATGGTTCCATTTTATTTAATTGATCATTAGTAATTGAAAATCGATTTAATTTTTATTCATATTCTAACATCTTTGATTAATTAAATAAAATTGACTTTCACCTCTTAAAAACATAAAATATTGAAAAACTATGAACAACTTACTAATATTTGCTCAACGATCACTTTAATGTGAAAATCTGTGGAGGAAATATTAAAACTGGGAGATCACTAAAATAATTCACTGAAATAAGATTTTTTATATGAAAAACCTACAATTGGCTATAGTTTCTTAAATTATCTTCCAATTTATATTGTACGAAAATTACGTGATCACTAAAATTCTTCATAAAAATATTATTTCATATATGAAAAATTAAAATTGGATCCAGTTCTTATAAAAGCCTTCAATTGAGGAATTACGTCTATACATGATGCATAGTTCAGGAAAAGGTGATATAAATATTTTAATATATATGATTTAACTTTAAGATCAAATATTTCTTAAAATACGCGTAACATGGATACAATAATTAAGATTAATTATTAATAAAATTCTTAAACAGAATCAGTGTTATCGTTTTGCGAATTTAGTCGCCATTTGCCCCTTTTTCTTCCACCTGGCCACATTTTTGGCCCCTTTTTCAAATGGCGACATTTTAAGACTATATGCTTAATGACGATAAATTAAGTTGTTTGAGATAAATTGATCCATTATAAATTAATTTCAGCAAATAAATTAATAATTTTTAAATGTTTCGCAGGTTAGTGTTATAAGAAACCACTGAGTATTAATCATCATTAATCATAATTAATCATATGTTAACTATTTTTGTGAATAAATCTTTATTTGCGCAATAATACAAATTTTTGCAAAACAATTGTAAAATATTTTATTATTAATAGAACTCAATTTAGTAATTTTTCTTAAAATATTTCTATTTTTAATGAGTTTTTTATGTTTTGACTTAATTCTTTAAAAAAAAACCTTTTTTTGGTGACTTTTTGNNCTTGACTACAATATGACTTTTCAAATTATAAATAAAAATTTAGTTCTAGTTTTGTAAATAAGTCTCTTATTGAGAAAATAATAAAAATCTATTAAACTGAAGAGTATGATCGAAAAAATCTTAACACATATTTAGCCTCATAACTTTTCTACGAATCAATATTGATCTTTGGAAATTATGTCAGTTATTATTTAACATTTGTTGTGAATTGGATCAAAATGAATGAATTTGATCAAAATCAGCTACCTAGTCAAAATTTTTATATTGACGATGTACGAGGTTATGTTGGGAATAAGTTAGGACTAAAAGGCAGCCGTTAAAAATTCCTGGTTTGACAACAGGTATTCATTTGCGGCAAAAGATGCAACATATTTGTAACAGTGAGCTCTATAAATATCGAAAAATACAACATAGAATGTTTGCAAAGAAATCTTTTTCCTCTCATAAGAGAGCACAGTGGGTCTACAAATTTTTGGTCTTATTTGGCATTATGTTACTACATAAGAACGCGCTGGAGTGGTACCAAAACAATTACATAGTGTTTGTATCAAGAGAGGTTAATTCTGTAAATTATGTTAATTATGCAGACGATTAAAGAGATATTGGACTTTTGTGAAAAGAGAAATGAAGAGTACCAAAGAGGTGTTCCAAAATATCGAAGATTTTAAAAAGAGATTGGCAGACTGCTCCAAAATAGCTGAAACAACTTTCAAATCTCAAATGGAAGGATTATCGGAAAAGGTATACAAGTTCGTAAATAATGATTAGAAGAATACAAGTTCTATTTTTCTATGATCTGTAGTATCTCTTCGTCAAATTGGTAGGAATTGGTGCAATAGTACCGGTCTCTCAGTACCAGTTTAGTACCAATTTGCACTTAGTAGCCACCAAAGTTCCAGTTAAGTACTAATTAACATCTAAAAGTCATCAAGGTTCCAGTTGAGAACCAGTCAGGGATAATGAGCAATTAGCAACTCGCGCGCAATAAAAATCTTTGGCTAAGCCATAAGCATGTGAGACTATAAAACATGAGATAAGTAAAAGTAAACTGGGTTCGATTCGCGGTACCGCTATCGACATTAACAAAAAATATAAATTGTAAATTTTTAAATATATACAAAAATGAAATAATTTCCTATTTGTTTTGTATTATATTTATTAATACTGCATATGCCCTTTCGGAATAGTTCTGTGACCTGTCCCAAAAGTGGTTAAAAAGGAATAATTTGTCCCTCCTATGCCAACGCCACGTTATAGTGACAGGTCCAGCTCATACAAAGTGTTAGAACTAGAACCGATCCTTGTCACGTTGAACCAATCCTGTTATGTGTTAGTTCTTTTCCCTCTAGGGATATTATCAATTTAACAAGAAAACAATGAAAATTCTAAAAAAATCAATTTTATGTATGTTAAGATTTTTACGATCGCCCTTCTTAATATTGTTAACCAAAATATATATCTCAATTTTTATATTTTATAAGAAAAATTAAAATTGACTTCAGTTCCCTTAATAAGTTGCTAATGAACTACTGATGCTCTAAAGTTCTATATTTACTACAAAAGACACCATGAATGAATGTCACACAAAGTCATTAAAAAGTTTATATAAAAAATGTTTTATCTCTTCAGCTACATACACATGTACATACATTAATATATATAAATGCAATAGTAATTGCCTTTAAGATTATTTTAATATATTTCATATGAAACCATTATAAAATGACTTGTAAGAAGTAATGGCTAGAGATTTTAACTAAATTTAAATCTAACATTTAACTTTTTTCTATTCACTTTTTTGTTTAATGTGTATTTCCTTGTAAGCAACATCTTGGGGCAATTTATTTGCGACCTTTATTCTTGATTTTATTTGTGTGTGGTATAGTTATATTTGCCATTTGTTGTAGTCTCTTTAGACATTTTGTTGTTTTTATCTTTTTATTTTTATTGTAAATCTCCTTGAAGGCAGTAATTTATGTTTATAATTTATGAATCTTGAATTCAATGACACGTTGACAGTATTCAACATGTTTTCTAATGTCAATCATTTTCATAAGATGATGATGATGATGATGTTTTTTAGTTTTACTTGGATATTCTAAACTAAATGTGTATGGTGGTACATTTGAAATAAAATTGTAGTCACTTTGTCTGGTAGTTCCTCTCCTGTGGTTGATTAATGTGTATTAAGTAGCAGCAGCAATGAAAACAGCTAAACTTTATGAATTTGCTAGCGGTATTTGTGATGTTAGAGAAAAAAAAGAAATATAATAAAAGAGCAGTTATAATAGTTGTAGGACATAATAATAGTTCAGGGTTAATGATCACGTGCTAAAAAAAATGTCATTAGATACAAAAAAATATTAAATGAGGATANTGTGTTTATGTTTCTTTTTAAGGAGGTCATAAANGTTTATTTTAGATCTTTATTGTAAAACAGGGAAATTTTCAATGNGGGCTCTATTCAAAATATGATTTATATANCTATTTTTNGTACTTATGTAAACTTTATATTATTATTAAGAAAAAATGTTACCAAAAGTTGTGCAACATTTTGGTAACATTATTTTTTTNAATGACTTGAAGAATCATGTGAACATANATATATNTATGANANAATTNTATNNGGGAGGNNNTTNTGTGCTNNNNCTNTCANANANATCATTTTGTAGTCACCCTGTAATAACGCAGATTCCCTGCAGAGAATCAAGATTCATGATTTCAAGTATGAAAAACTTATTTTTTGCTAATTGTGCTTTTTAGACAAATTTTGCTGGTGTTCGAAAATTAGAACTTAATTTCGAAATTCGTTTTTTTATATTAAAAATATTATACTTTTAATACTTTTTGAGCTATATCTTATATTTCATTATAAAATAAAAATGTTCGATAATTTTTTTTTTAATTTCGATAATTCGAACTTAATTTTAAAAATTGGTTTTTACTAATTTTTTTTTAAATGATAAAATGCCGAAAATATAATTTGTTTACCAAATTTAAAATAAATTTGAATTTTTGACCATTTTGCCAATGTTCGAAAATCGAAACTTAATTTCAAAAATTGGTTTTATATAAACAAAATTCCTTAATTTATCTTAAATGATAAAATGCGTTGAAAAATATAAAATTTTACCAGTTTTAAAAAATTTCGAACTTAATTTTTCTCAATTGTTTTTTTATGTAAAAATATTAGATTTAAAATACTTTTTCTATTGCACATTTATTTCACTAAAAAATAACCTTTTCATAGCGTTTTTTGTTAGTTTCAAAATACAAATTTTAAATTCGAAAATTGGTTTTTATGTTAACATCTTTTATATCGGTAGCAATTCCAAACATGGTATTATGATTATTTTTCTAATTAAAAAGTACGACTTTTTGTGTTTTAATTTCGGAAATTTATTTCTAATTTTAAAAATATATATATATTTTTTAAACTGAAATTGTCTATGCCTCCATTATTTTGTTTGATGTTCGAAAATCTGAACTTAAATTTGAAGTTTCTCTGTTATGCCTTTATTTACTTCACTAGAAATAAAGAATTTTCTTTAAATTTTTGTAAGTCCAATAATTCGAACTTAATTTCGAAAATAGATTTGTACTTTAAAAATTTCGAAATTTGTTTTCTATGTTAAAAAATACTTAAACTTAAATTATTTTTTTAAATTCAAAACCAAATTAGCATTTCCAGTTAATTTGCTGATATCCGTAAAGTGAATTTTTGGTTTTCTATGCCAAAAACATTAAATTTCTTATTTTATTTCTCTATAAAATAATTTTTTTTTTCTTAAGTTCGCATTTAATTTCGAAAACGGGTTTTTGTGTTTAAAAATGTTTATTTTTTTATATGATAAATTCAAAATTTGATTTTTATTTTAAAAATGTTCGAATTAAACAGAAGTAGAATTCATTACAAAATTACAAAAGAACTTTCTGGCGATTTTTTTCGAACGTAATTTCGTAAATTGATTTCTGCTCCTATTCCATTGCCTTTTCATTCGGTTTGCTCTCGATCTATTCACAATTCCCTTGATGAATCGTAAGAATCGTATGTTACAACTGGAAGTTATCTCGAATTAAAAATATGATTCTTGTTGCTAAGAACTTGATTTTATTTTAACATAAAAATTATTTTTCTTTCCTAAACAAGAATGCAACCTATTCATCTATCCATACCATTATTGATCATTGCCTTCTCATTCGGTTTTGCTCTGCGATCTAGTTCACCAATCTCCCTTGAATGAATCGTGAGGATCGGGTATGTTACAACTGGAATGTTATCTCGAATTAAAAAATATGGTATTCTTGTTGCTAAGAACTTGATTTTATTTTAACATAAAAATTATTTTTCTTTCCTAAATCTTTGCTGTTAAATATTTAAGTTTTCTTCCACTTTAAATAAACTGATCTTTTTTTCTGCAAGTTTCCCAAGCAATTATGTATGTTTCCCAACTCTTCCTCTACCATCCTTTAAACATTCATTAAATTGCGTCAACTTTATCTACAAAATTAGAATTTAATATCTGACACTTACACGTCAACCATGCTAATCATTATTGCAACAAGAAAAATGAGTTACGTCAATACAATAAAACTAAATGTGAAAAAATTTCCAACTTCTTTTACACTACAACTGATGATCATGACATTAACACACACACACATGTGTATACATATTTATATAGTCGTAATGCTGGTGATCTTAAAATAGAACTGAAAGGAAGTAATACCGAGTTTTTGTGACCCTTATTATTTGTAGCATTATTCGCATAATCATGGTCATTTACTAATGTGTCTACAAACATACAAGAACACATATGAATATATTACGATCGTGTATTGTTGCCACAGCTAAATGATGAATGCTGGCTGCAATACAAAATGATTACAATAACAATAAGATGGTTATAACAACAAAAAGAATATATTAAATGTATACATACGGCTGCATACGTTTTTAACGTTCCCCCTTTTGAAGCAAAAAACAGAAAAAAGTACTCATTCTTTTTTTTTTCTTTTTGCCATGTTTAAGAAGTCTATCATCATCAACGTGTGAGTTGTTGGCATTAGTCCGGTGTGGTCCAAGTCACTCATTCAGTCACCTCACCTCGTACACAATACCAAAACAGCAACTACAACAGCAACAACATAAAGAAGACTAAACAAATGCAAAAACTAACTTAACTACATCATTTACTTAAGTCATGATCAGCATCAGGCATCAAAAAGTATTTGTAATTTTACTCATATGATAACTCTAAAGAGTTGTTAGTATTTCATGTGCAGGTTTCTTGGGTTCATTCTGTGGCGAGAAGAAAAAACTTAAAAACATGTAAAAGTAGAGTTGCTTAGTATTTTTTTGTAAATATTATTAGAGGGGATCTTTTCAACAAGATTATATTATTATATTATTTATGTATCGATCTTGAAACTAGAATTTATTGATTTCTTTATAGCTTTTCGATAAATATTTTTAAATCCCCTAATTTTAACTTAAAACTATGATGGAAACCCTCGAAATCAATTTCCATCTTTAGAGATTACAATGCAACAACAACATAACCCCTTAAGAGAGTGCAAAATACAAATACAATAGAACAAATGATGCCAAATGTCGATTAAGGAATTTTCTTTCTTCTACAAAGAAATAAGAAAAAAAGCTACAAAGATAAAAGAGAGAAGAAAAACAAGTCAGATTTGAGTACATAAGTTTTATGAATGCATTTTGTATGATTATGATCATTTTGTATGCTACAACACACAAAATCATTGCAACAAAGAGTCAAGCCTTAGGTGTCGGCTATAAGCTAATTGGAAGTATGTTCAAAGGTGCCGCCAACAAATTAAGAATGAGTTACCAATTTAACGTTTATATCTCTATCGTCATAACCGAGAGCTTAAAGAATGTTTACTTTTTTCCCTCCTTGCTTAATATTGAATTAAATTTTCTCTAAGCAAAGTTCTCTGTATCTTTGGCTGGGACTCTCTTTCTCTCCCTTTTAACACTCTTTAATTGTATGTTTGTGGCGGCAAAAGCTTTCTGTTTTTTCTTTTTGGTTTCTGTTTGTTCTTTAAGTCATTTTGGTGGTTAACAGACACTATGACTGATGATCGGATGGTTTGACTAAAAGAAAAAAAAACGCATAAATGCTTGATGTTCTCATTGTTAAATGTATTAAACATTAATAGTTGCATTGTTGTCTTAAGTTTGGACTTTAATGCGCATGATCGTCAGCATTAACAACAGCAGCAACAGTACCGGCATCAGCATTATCATTATTCACTTTATCATCAATGTTTAAAAGGTGTTGTTAGTTGCTGTACGTTTGAGTACACATTTGTTTGAAATTGTGTATAATTGTGAATTGAAAATTATTTTCTATTATCAATTGATCTACGTTATGTTTATTATAACATGTTGATAGATTTGCTGAAATGTCCTTTTAAGAAGATTTTTTTTTAACTTTAGTTTCTAATGTTTTGCGTAAATGCCTTTTGCATTCCTAATTATAAATTGTTTCCGAGACCTATTTCCAGCTGGAGAAAGTAGGTTGTTTTAAATCTCAAGATGGTTTTGAGAGAATTGTACTCCTTTTGGTAAAATGGCAACATACTAGGTCTATAATTGATGGAATATTGAAGAATAGAAGACAAGTCGAAGCCTTGTTTTATCTAAAATTAATATTAAACTCTGGCTAAAAATAATTCTTTGTTTTGATATCTGTTGAAATAATTTAATGCAAATGTAAAAAAATTAGCTCTTTAAAAAGACGAGGACATTTTTTTGTAGATATAAACTAGTTGTAAAAGTGATTATACCCAAGTACCTTATGGACTGGCTCCCGGTAGATTTTTAAGTTCAGTACTTAAACTCTATGTGAAGAATATGAAATTGGACCGTTCCACAATAAGGGCTGCGCACGAAAAAATCCATGCATGCTCTTGGGCTTATAACTTTTGATGTGGTAAAAAAAAATATTATACAAGGAAGTCCTGATCATAGAATGGAAATTTGATAGTGAAAGAAATATGGTATCTTCAGACTGTATGACTTAGACAAACTAGAGAAAATCTCCGAATCTCTGGAAGAAAAGTGTCATAATTACTTTGATTCTTTTTCTAGACATTTTTAAGGAAATCAAGACATATAAAGTAGGAAAAAAATCATCTTAGATATGGAAGTAAGAATTTGGATTATAGTAGAAAAATTTTGTGTATCAAGGAAATCAAAATTTTCAAAAAGCTTTTGATTTCGGGTCTTATATATAGAAGAACTTCATTCTTAAAAATGAAGTCTAGAAAATATCAGATATTTCCTTAAAAACCAACAGGAAATAATTTATTCTTTTACATTTAGAACTTGAGCATAACAGTCATTGATAAAAATATAACTTTAAAAAATTCACCCATTGGATTAGATTCTATAGGCAGATTTGCATGACGGTTTTCATGCACAATCCTTAGCATAATTATAATTAAACAATTTCAAATGTCAACTTTAAGCCAATGCGGTATTAATTTTTGATAATATTTTCAAAAGGGAGAGTTGAATGTGAACACTTACGGTTTTCACTTAACTATAGGTGTGTCGCCTAACTCTTTTTACTCTATTCGAGCGCTGTCATAGCCATTATGTCGGTATAATGCTCAAGCACCTCTCCATTCGTTCAACATCAGCATGCTGCATCAAATGGGTTCATTCATTTTATGTAGGCTATTATTGCAGGGCAAATTTGTGAGAACATGCCATAGAGAGCACGGGCAGAATATGGCGTTTATTTTTCCTCATGTGATTATTTAGCGCAAAATAGCATCTGTTCATTACTGTTAATAATGTGGGATATTTCCGATATTTGACGTAATGTGATAGTTTTTTTCAATTGTTGATTTATTCGGTCTAAAGTTACAGTGAAGAATCCATTTTATTTCAGTATATTCAAGAGGATTTTATATTTAATTGATGAAATTCTTTACAACAAAATCAACTGTAGTAGGTGATATCATGCACAATGGAGTTAGTTGTGAATTAAAAAAAAAAAAAAATACCAAAAAATCTTAGTCCATGATCAGTTGATATTTATTTAAATGTTTCGTTTTATGTAAATATTTGGAAAAGAAATCATTGAATAAGTATAATATTTTCTGTTATCCAAAGCGGTAGTACAATTATATGTAAAATTAAATCAAGATCAGTTATATCTAAAATTAAATTCAAAATTTTTTTCTAGCAGTAGATTTGAGTAATTGAACCACCGAAGAGTGAATGAATTACAATAAAATTCTTGTTGCATTTCAATGTACAAAATTATCCATTAGTTAGTATTTTAAATTCCATTGGTCATTAATGACTTTGGTATTTAGCGGTATTTTATATTTATTCTTATATTAATTGCCAACTTTTTTTTTTTAATTGTACAAGTGTTCAAAGTATGGTAAATTTTTGTTTGTGTATATGTGTACATCCGTTTAAAGCTTCTTCTGTGTGTGTGTGTGTTTTTTCTCACTGTATAGAAGCATTTACTATGTATGTATGTACTTCCATCTGCAAAACTATGTAGGTACCACCAATAATTCATATTGTTTGTTGTTGTTTGGTTTAATATGTGAAAATTATTTGCAATCATATTTTTATTTTATTTTTTTATTTTTCTTAACATTTCTTTTATTTTAATTGTGTATTTTTTATTTTCTTTCTTTATGCAATTTCTCAAGACTTTTAAAAAGTCTTTAGCAAATATTTCTCAAAGAGAGCAGCTTCTCATGATTTTTCGTTTCCTGTCCAATTAATATATGTTTTTTTTTTTTTGTTGCTGTTGTTGTTGATTTAACAACCCCCTTTTGTTATATTAGTAGTAGTAGTAGTACACGGTAATTATACAATTTATATAAAATTATTATTTTATTGTACATGAGCAATTTTACCATCTTATTGTGATTATTGGGTGTATCTTTTGTTTGTGATCAATTTTCTTTATACAACTTTTTAAATGTTGGGTTGTGAAAGGGACTTTTTGAAAAAATAAGGGATTTCTATTGCAATAAAGTTTTTGTTTTTTAATTCTTTATTATTCGATTGATGATATTGTAAATAAATTCAATAGAATTTTGTTCAGAATAATTGAAAAATTCTAATCGTAGTTTGGCTGTAGTAAACAAAAATTTAACATTAATGATTTCTTTTAAATATTATCTAATAAATCAAATCTATATAAATATTAAAAAAAAATATATATATCCTTTAAAATTACAGCTCATTGTGCTATAATTCACACCTAATATGAAACTAATTATAAGAAAATTATAAAAAATTCATTTATGAAAAGCGGCCGACATCAAAGAAAACTGACCATCTCCCACGAATCAACAACAAAAAACATAATCGAACTGATTAAAGCCAATTTTCTACACACACACAAACACAAAACATGAATGGAAATAGACTAAAACTGAATGGAATTGAAGAAGAATAAAATCTAATAAAAATATTTTTTATTTATAAAAATATAAAGAAAACAACAACCTATAATTATAACACAAATTTTGAAAAAAAGAAAAAACAAAAGATATTTTAAAGAAATCATAGTCAAATTGTGGAAGACGAGTGGGAATAATTGTTAGAAAATAACAACAACTAATATTAGCCATAGAAATGAAAAAAAGAACATGAATAGATACTTTGTTTAAGACGTTTTTAATTGACTGTAAAAACAAGCTTATCACTTTAATAATGATGATACTGATGATGGCTTTAATACTGCAAACACAAATAAATCTTTTACCACAATTCTCCTCACAGCCTAATAATGACCCCACACACACTCATGAATCTCGAAGAAACACAATCACATTTTTAAATTAACTAAAGAAAGAAATATTTTTTCTTTTATCTTTTATCTTTATTAATTGAATGAAATTAACTAAAAGATACATTAGTAAAACAGTAGAAGTAAATTGTTTTATTTTTTATTTATTTTATGTTCCTCCTCATCATCATCATCATCAATTTGTGACAAATCATAAGATTACAATCACCGCTTGGCTTGTAACACCGGTAACGAAACATTTTTAAGTGATTTTCACCACCCATTTTCTATTGTTATTGTATATTTTTTTTCTCTTTTTTTAATTGATATCGTTAGGAAAAAGTGTTAAGACCGGCTTGATCGGAGAAAGAAATATTTGTTATCAAAAATTTGTTATTAGTTTTGTTTTTGTTTCTTATTGTAGGTTTTGTCGTTATTGTTTCTTTTGTATTTTTTATTGTTGTCTATAATTTAAATGACATTTTTTTTCGATTGATTTTCAATGTTGGTCCAAGTGTTTGGCCGGCATTATTAACAAAGAAATTGATCGTTTGATTATTCCAAAAAAACAAAAAAAAAAAGTGATTATCGTACGAGAAATCTAAATTAATAGAAAATTTAAAACAAAAGTGATGGTGTTTTTGGTAATTTGAGGCACAGCACAGTGGCACGCACAAAAAGCAAAACATTTCTTTATAAAATGATGTGAAAAGCGAAAAATTTAAATTTGAAGTTTCATTTTTGGAAAATAATATTAATTTTTAAATTGAAAAAAAATTTAAACTAAATAAGATATCCTATTGAAATATAGATAAACTTATTATATATTATANNCTTAATGAAAGTAATTGTATGTTGATCCTAGTTTTGAGATTTTTAAATATGTATTAAATATATATTGAAAAGTTTTTCAAAATTGAGAAAATTTGCATAAGGCATGTGGGGAGACCTATGCCGCAAGCTCCTCCGGATTTACTTTACAAGCATTTGCGTTAAGATTTCTTTTGAAAATATTGAAAAAAATTATATAGCACAGCACAACCATAAGCTAATTTTAGAAGTGAATAAATATTGCCACCTTTTTTCGAAAAAAATCCAAATATAAGAACTTTTAAAGTTCCAGCTTCAGAACTTATAATTTCTTATTGAATATATGCCAACATTAGTCCCTCTAACCTAAGTAAAAAAACAAAAATTTAAGGTTTAAAACTGTTTGGTTTATCATGCGATTGTGCTGACGTTTGTAACGTAAGAAACATCGGACCACCACCTTAAATTATACCATTAGACTAAGCCTGAATTGGTTCAACAAGGTCCATTCGTCTGCCTGTTCATGAAAATCCTGTAATAAAACTTCAGGGTGCAATTTGAAAGATAAGTTAGTGAAATTTACCACACGATCATCTGTTATTATAAGAAATTGGTTTTGATCGGTCCATTATTGCACCTAGCTAGTCCCCTTACAAATATCTTACCAGATAGGGGTTTTAGGTCTAAAAAATGCTTCAAATATTACAACTTTTTAATAAAATTATTTAACCCAAAATAAATAAAGCAATTCAAAGTATTAAATTATTTTCTCTTCTATTTATTACTCCACTCTTGCAACTCTCTCAACTAAAACTCTTACATTATCAATTCTTTAATTATATCACTACAAAATCTATAACTTGTTATTGTAATAACTACAATGATACTGGTTTGAATTGAAAGAGTTTTACGATAGTGATAAGAAATAAAATAATTTTGAAAAGATTTTAGTAAAATGATCTCTTCTATGGATTTATTTTTAATCGAATCGTAGAATACTGCGTATTATTGTAAATTAATTTTACATTAATCCAGTACCCAAAATGATAATAGCAGAACCATTATCACTATTAATTTAATTGTATTAATTTTTAGTATGTAACCTTTTTTCTTTTTTGTTTCCCACTGTAAATTGAATATAGTTCCCATTATCTACTATCGATTTAATAGATGAAATAGTAAATCGTTATTTTCTAAGATTAAAGAAACACATTTCTATATTTGAGTGTGTGTGTGTGTGTGTATTTTTTATTCCCCCTTATAAATTGATCGGCAGTTAAGTGATGAGTGCGTGTGTTAATAACGTAACAAAACGTAACAATCAAATAAATAAAAAAAAAAAAAACACAGAAAAGTAGATGGATGTGTAATAACAACAAAAGAAATAATCAAATGACCTGAGGGTTTAGTGCGGCACTATAATATTCTTTGATGTTTTACCGCCACTAGTTACGGTAGCTGGTGAAGCTCACCTTAACAGCAGTAGAGAGCATCCATCTACATTGACTACTAACTCTTCACTCAACTTTTTGATCCATCAAATATACAACAAAATACTTTGTAGTTATAAATTCCTTCTTTTATTTTTATTTTTCTTTTAACATTTTCAT
Source organism: Phormia regina (assembly GCA_001735545.1). Lineage (NCBI taxonomy): Eukaryota > Metazoa > Arthropoda > Insecta > Diptera > Calliphoridae > Phormia > Phormia regina. The sequence goes on along the minus strand of MINK01191855.1, from coordinate 1,662 downwards.
TTGGAACTTTATTATCTGTTGCTGCTTTTGCTGTTGCTCTTGATGATCATAATAATTATGATGAACTAACTTCACTTGAACCAACAACAATATTATGTTGTTTAGGAATATCAGCTAAAAATCTTACAAAAGACACTTGTTATTTTCATTAAAAAATTTTTATTTTCATTTTTATTTATTCCTCTCCGTTTCTTTTCAATCAAAAAAACGTTTTTGTGATTTTTGTGTTTCATTTGTTTTAATTTTATTCATACATTTATTTATTAACAAGCCCCATACTTTAATACCCTTTGTATATCATAAATTTAAACTTTGTATTGTTTTTTTTATATTTTTTATTGTGTCTTATCTTCGCTATTCGCTATTCTGTTTAGCTTTTGAGTGAGTGTTAGCAAATTACATTAAAATATATTTTATCATATTAATTATTTAACAAAATTAAATATTTTTAATGCAAATTAGTTGTGAAGATCTTGATGATCATGATCGTCTTTAGTCAATCAGCAAACAAGTTGTCTTTGTATGTATTTTGTTGGTATTAATCAGCGATCAATTTTGATCGACTATTACCACTTTGGAACGTGTAATGCTTTAAGCTATTGCGGTTTTATTGAAATTGTTGCGCTACTGCGATAATGTTGGTCTATGGACTTAATCAAAATTTGAAAGATTTTGATTTTATTTTTTTTTTATTTTTTTTGATTCAAAATGATATGGATATAATTTGGATCTAATACGAATTAAATTTTTTATGTGGTATATCAAGAAACAAAATCATCTAATTCGTTCTCGAGATATATAGCAAAATTCAACGGTATATCTTGATAAAAAAAAATGATTTTTAGATAAAATCAATTCCTACTCATTTCAAGTTCTAGTTAAATTTCAAAAATAGGTTCTAAAATATTAGTACTAGAAAGTGGATGATGAAAATTTTGTTATACAATTTTGATCATAAACCTTTTACAAAAATTGTGCTATTAAATTTTTTTTTACTAAATCATTAGTATGTAAGGTAGACTGGTGAGTACTCCTCACGTTTTTTTCTTCAAATGCTATATCTTCAAACGATATCAATCAACCTTTTTTAGTAGTAAAAACTTTGATATGTTGGCTTATATTTATGTCCTCTTGATTCTAACTATCTTCATGTTAAGTTAATTTCTATTATTAATTTGTGAAGTGACCGAAAACGTCGAAAAAAAACCTCATCCCATGGAGTAAAATCGCCAAGTGATGGTTTTTTAATTAACATTAATACAACAATTGAAAAAACACTCTAAAATTAATATGTTTAATTGAATTTTATGTAAAATAAATCAAAATTAAATTAAAAATGGCAACCCAAAATCTTTTCATGGGGAAATCACAAAATGATTTTTATTTAAATTCAATTAAAATGCAGTAAAATATCTACAGATAGTAAGAACTTCGTATCAGATTACCAAGTTCCTGTAGGATAAGTTAAATCGACGAATTTACCTCACGAGGGGTATTGCTCACAAGTACTCATATTATTAAAACATTTGTTACAAACTCTTATACTTTACTATCAGTTTTATAACAAAGTAAAAAATCGTTGATAAATTCCGAAAAATATTAAAGTTATCACAGAAAATACTCACAGAGAAATATTTGGAAAAGTGTTGAAAAAACAAGATG
>MINK01191852.1:4171-14708 GCA_001735545.1 Phormia regina | reverse complement strand
AACACTAACATCATGTTACTGATAAATGTAGATCGTTCAATTTGATGTTAATGTTAATTTTTTCGATGTTTAAACATGGTTCTTTTAACATTTTATTTGACAGTACCGCGAGGTACTGTCACGTAAGAATCTCTTTCTGCGATACGCTACCTAAAATTTTCTTGTCAATGGCTATATACACACGTCTGCATAAGACGGGTTGAAACAGCTGATTGCGATACGATAAATTTTTGTTCACTGGTTGGGCCTTAACTAGCCTCTTTCTTGTTCGCACAAGAACAAAACGTCGGCAAAGAGAGACACTGTAGAGAGTAAGCCGCTCAACTACATAGAAAATTTTCGCTTCAACTGCAACTAACAGCGATGAGTCGAAAATTTTAATTTGCATTTCATTTTTTCAACTAATAATGTAATTTAATTTATGCAATGTTATATTTTATTATACAAAATTTAAATATCAAAATAATCCAACTATTAGGTTAATATCATTTATACGTAGCTGGCAGTCGCAGTTGGAGCGAAAGTATTAAATTAAGCTTAAATTAGTTGGTTGTTTATGGGACTCCTATTATTTATGTTATTTTGGCCCATTATTACAACTTGCCAATAGCTAAAGGTATGATGTTATCGGACAGATAAGTAGCATTTGGTTATTATAAGTTAACTTTAGCTAAAAGTGGCCGATAAGCTAAAGGAAGATCATTATACCTTTAAATTTTATAGTGAGGTTTATGTATTTGAAGTTGCCATATTTTCTGCAAAATATAGCAACTTCATTAAACATAAATGTTTGTTAGTAAACAAAAAAAATGTCTTTGCCACTATGTACAAGTAATTTGTCAAAAGTAATCGGTATTTTCTTTGATATTGCTATATTTTTGAAAATGTTAATTTTAATTTACAAGGAAGTTGCAAAAACGAAAAGTTTTAAAATTCACTTTATACCTCACTTTAATTAAAGTTAGCTTTTACTATTACGAACATTAAAGGCAAGTTGTAATAATGGCCCTTAAACTATTAACCATTATATTAATGTAAACTATTACTATTTTATTATTTATTTATTTTTGTTTATTTAAATAAAATGGTTTTATTACAAGTCTTTATAAAATTAAGTTTGGAGATGGTTTGTTAAAAGCTATATGAAATTTTAAAAATGTAGTGAGGAGAAGGAAAATGTTTAAAAACCTTCATTCACCAGAAAGGAAGATTTATCGGCTGCCGTTATAAGGGAATGGCAAAATATTTCAAAAGAGACTATTGACTCTTTAATTGGTTCAATGCATCGTCGTTGTGAAGCAGTACTCAAAAACAAAGGATACCCAACAAAACACTGAATTATTCAAAACTTCAGACCATATTTGTTAAGATAATACCTAAGTTTCCATTGTTTCGTCAGTACCATATTTATGAATAATTTTAATTTTATTTTGTATTATTAGAATTAAATAATTTATGTTCTTAATTTTTGTTTATTTAAGTAAATAAAAGTATATACAAATTATGTACTCCAATAAATTAAAAAAAATTTGAAAATTTTGAAATAAAAATATATAAAACAATACCAATCAACAAAAATCTAGCTTTGAGTTAACGATATAGTAACATGAAGAAACAGAATTTGAAAAGATTACAAAAAAACTATTAATAATAATAATTATAATGATAATAATATATTAAATAATGAAAAATAAAATTATGTTTATACAGTATTTATTTTTCAGCCTTAGAGTAGGCAAGCATTTTTTGCGTTTAATTTAACTTGTTTCACCGGTTATACGTAAGGGGGCGTTCCGTTATTAGCAAAACCGGAAATTAAAATATATAGAAATCCAAAAAGTTAGAAGTAGAGGTTTGAATTGAATTGTATAATCTTTCTTGATTTACATCTTTACTTACTAAATATTTACTAATGAAATCTTATCTTTATATAGATATTACAACAAATAATGAATTGACTAATGATATTTACAATATTTTTTTTACATTATAATCTTTTCTAAGGTAAAATGGGAAAAACCTTTATATGATTTTAAATGAATTCAATTATGAAGAAAATTATATAGGTTTAAAGTGGTGCTATTTTCGATTTGGTGATTTGCATTTAACTTTATAATTATAATTTCTACACATTCTCTTATCATGTGATAAGAAGAACATTCAATTTTTTCATAAAACTTGTTTTTAATTCCGTTGGGTATCTCCAGTGTTTGTTATATATCATTTTGGGACATTTGTTTTGAATAACTTGTAAACGATTCAAGTGACAGTTAGCTGCAGTACTCCATACAGGACACGCATATGTTAATATGGGTCTTATAACACTTTTAAATAGAAGATTCTCATTTTTCATGTTCAGGCATGAACGTTTATTTAGCAATGGCCATAGGGCTCTAAAAGCTTTAATTGCTTTTTTTTGCAGATTTCGTTGAAATGCCGTTTGAATATAAGTTTTTTGGCCAACGTAACCCCCAAATATTTTACATCGTTTTGTATATTTATAACATTATTTCCTATTAATAAGGGACGCCGGGCCAATCTTTTAGGGGATTTGTTGAATGGGAAAATTATAGCTTGAGTCTTAATTGGATTTATTTTGATTTTCCATTTCTGAAAATATTTGTTGCAACTTATAAGTCCTTTTTCCATTTTTTTTTAAGAGAGCACCGGTACTCTTGCTTGAAGTAATTAAAGCGGTATCATCTGCGTAATATGCAGTTTCCATGTACTTCGGAACTTTAAAATCGGATTGAAAATATATTGAATACAGGTGTGGTGACAAAACAGTGGAAATATGTTTGTCAGATGAGATCGCATTTTTAATTAGAACTTTGAAAATTGATATTTCGTGATATTAGCAAGTAAAAGTTTATATAAAAGGCCGTTATGCCAAACACTATCAAACGCCTTTTCTATATCTAGCAGGATAAGGCCCGTTGATTTTTTGCTGTTCTTATTAGCAATTATTTTATTTTTTATCCTTTTTATTTGGTGAGTAGTGTTATGATCTTTTTTGAACCCAAATTGTTCTTTAGCAACAATGCAATTTAAGTTTACAAATGTAAAATTTTTTTCAATATTTTACCTAGATTGCTTAGCAATCTAATAGGTCTGTAGCTGTTAGGCTTGTATTTAGGCTTATTTGGTTTGTTTATAGCTATAACTTTAGCATTTTTAAAATTTTTTGAAAAATAATTAAGTTTAATGCAACTGTTGAAGAGAATGACTAACAATTTCAAGGCTTTAATTGGTAGGTTCTTTAAAAGTATATTAGTGATATTGTCAAACCCAGGTGATTTGGAGGCTTTAAAGATGACACAATACTTGTTATTTCTCCAAGGTTTGTAAAAATGGCGGAGTCACAAGATGGGTTCTCCTTCCTAAAATTATTAACTTTTGCGTTAATGAATTTATCCCTTGAATGTTTGTTGCTTGAGGTAAGATTATTTGCTTGTACAAATGTATTTGCTAAAACTTCTCCTTTCTTCTCATCATCTGTTATTTTGATATTTCCATAGTTGATATATGGACTTTGGTGTTTACCTTTTTCTCGCAGACTTCTACTAATTCTCCATAAAGTTGTATATCCTGATTTTAACTTAGATAGTGATTGACATCATTTATTATTGCGTTCTCCTTTGATGTTTTTGTCTATCATTTTAGTAAGAAGGTAAAATTGTTTCTCAATTGCATTTGAAGTTCTTTGACTTTTTCTTTTGTAGCTTCTTCTTAGTTTTATATATTTGCAGATATTCTCAGGCAATTTAAAATAGTTTCGTTGAGTAACTATAGGAGTTGATGCATTTCTTGCTTCTAAAATAATGTTGGTTAATTTGTTAATTTCTTTATCAATTGTAGACGGTTGTCTATTACATTGGTGTGGGTATAATGTAGGACTATTTGGGTAGTATACGAAAAAGTTACAAGTATGTTGTATGTTGTTGAGTATGACACCCGCTGTGTTACTTGTAGCACAATTCCAGGCGGAATGTTTAGCATTTAGGTCTCCTAAAACTATATATTCATTGGCGGAAGGTGTAAGTTTATGAATATCATTAGAGAAATTATTGCTATAACGGGGCGAGTTTCTGTAGAAAAAGTAATTTTTTAAAAAGGGTTTGTTGCCTTCCGTTAAAAATGTTTCGTTTAATGAAGCAATTTTTATGTTTTCTCTTTCGAGCAATATTTCTAGTTGTTCTAATTTTGAAAAGTATGAAATTCCATTAACATTCAAATGAAGCATTTTAAATTCGTTTGAATTAGTGTAAGCCATGAGCATACATTACCATAGACATAACAACTTTAATTTGGTGCACTTTTGATGTACATCTTTGTAAATCTTTCATAGCAGTTGTAAAGATATTAAAAAGTTCATCGACGCTAAACAGATCGGAATTATTTTTCAGCTGGTTTGCGTATGAAACCTTGGCATTCATTATATAATTATTGTTGCGGCTTGTTGTATTGCCTAAGTTGGGAAATTCTACACCGTTGAATTGGAATGTATTCAGATTTTGCTGTACTCTGTTATTATTATGAGATTTAGTTGTTACTCTTGCCCTCGTCTTTAGATAAAGAGAACGTAGTGGACAGTTAATGTCGTTTGCTGCATGATCAGTTCTCTATTTTCCATGTTTTTTTACAATTAAAACAAGTAAAAACAGCTGGTCGCTTTTCATTTGTATTAAATGGACAAACATTTGTATGATGGTTTTCTGCGCATATCATGCAGATGGTGTATAAACTATTATCTTTCGAATTATACGAATGGAACTCAATTTGATTTTCCTTTAGTGTTTGCATACAGCTATTATATACTGCCTGGTTTGGAGTGAATACTTTGGTACCAATGGAAGTACGCTTAAAAAAGCATTCCTTACCTAATAAATTTTGGATTTCGGAAAATGATACATTGACTTCCACTACGATAGGTGGTGGCTGTCGTTCCTTTACTTCATTTATATTTGTTGCTGGAGCTACATCCATGTCATTTTGACCCCCCAGGATAATAACCTATTTCCCGACGAAGATGGAATACTTGGATAAACATGCCTTGGTTGTTTATCTTTATCTTAGCTTTGCGCTTTTTATTCCTAGATTTTGTGGCCCCTGGGGCCATTTTAAGTATGTTATTTGTTTTTGTTTAAAAAAGTTGACTATCACGTGTGAGTTCAATAAGAACGTGTGTAGGCAATTACAAAACAATAGTCTAATTAAATTTTTGACAACTTTCAACTCATTACATCTACACTGGAGCATATTCCTATAAACGCACACTACTTTTTTTAAAAAAAAGGTAAAAAATTTAAAACAAGAAAATATTTAGGGTCTATAAATTTGTGTATTATTAGTTAAGACTTCACTTAAAATATTGTTTACAAAAAAAAAAATATCATTTGTAACTTTAATTATTTTTTTTACTTAATTTTTCGATATTTCAATCTGATTCCACAAATTTTTTTTGAGCGATCGGAATCAATTTCCTTCCAGACTTGTTTAATTCTTATTTTCAGGCTCTGTCACAGTCTTTATGCCTTCATTCTGGGCAATTATTTCCATAGCTTTACGGGCCATGTGTCCCACAAGTTTTCCATTTAGTTTTTTAGTCCGGACTACAAGCCGGAACAGTCCAAACAAAGGACATTGTTCATTGAACCAAAATTTCGGATTGCTTAGAAACCTGATTGTCAGGCATTATCTTGTTGAAAAATGCAAATTCATCATTTTTTCGTCCATATAAAAGTGAGAAGAGCATCTTCCAAACAGTTCGTTATAAATCGAACTATCATTTTTGTCGGACAAAACAAATTTTCGACTTGCCCAACTGCAAGAAAAACGCTACCCAAGCCATAACACTGCCACCACTGACGTTTGACATCCGAACATCTTTAAGTCTCAATCGTGCAATGATGCCATGAGTATGATCTGGATCGTCTGAAAATTAAATTTTTTTCCGCCAGAGAAAATAACTTTTTTCCCACTATCTGTCCAGTTTCATTTATTTTCTTGGCTGAATTTTAGACGATTATTTTTTAATGGTGGTTTTTTTTAGCATTGAGTTTTACATTCGGCTTTTTCCATTTTATGTGTTCATCGCTTCGTAAAATGTGTGCAACGTGTTGTGGTAGTCAACACGGAAGATTTAATTTATTTCCTTATTTGTGTGGAATTCCAATTTGTTTGCGGGTTGCTTCTTGTTTTTATTAGATTAAGTTTGTCTTCTTGTTAGTTTTGTATTACCCTTTGTTTGATGTTGCGAAACTCCATAAATTTGACCTTTCTAAAGAAATTTTGGCACACACTTTACGAACGAACCGATTTTTACGTCCAATTTCTTGCTAATTAGAAAGCATCCCCGGTCGTGAAAAATTTAATTTGAATCCTTTTTGATCGGACAAAAAAAGTTCCGATTAGGCATCTTTAAAAAGTGATGAAATTTATTGATTAAAAATAGAAAAGTTACGTAAATTGAGATACATTACTATTAGAACGTACCTTTGGTTGAAAAAAAACTAAATTGATATATTTTATTTTTGGGTCACTTTTTTAAAACAAATTTCGAGTGTGCGTTTATACGGAATCTTCCACTAAAATAGCAACCAAGAACATTTGATCGCATAATTAAGGCAAATCAACAAAATTAAGAAAAAATTGTTTTACTTCTTTAAAAAGTACCGTTAAGTTGTCTCTCATTAAAATAGTAAAATATTATTCTTAAAACATAAACACATTGAACACTTTTCCAAATTCTTTGACAACGCACTTCCTTTTGTTACGTTAAAGATGTCCTTATTATTTCACATAATCTTTGATTTGGTTGTCAACTCGATACATTTATGGGAAGAAGAGGGACATCTTACCGTTCAAGATTCAAAGTGTTTCGGTCTCTGTTATGATTCTTTTACAGGAAATAAATCAATCCTCGTTTGACCACCAAAGTCTTCTATACCACTTGAAGATTTTATTAATCTTTTTTTTATATTTAATGCGTTTTATTTTCACAAATAATTGTTCTGTATATTCACTTATTGCACACAACTATTGCGTTTGCCTTCTAACAAATACTTCTAACTAATAAAACATTAAATTGGTGTTATGAAAAATACATGTTGTGTGAAATCAGGTATTTTCAAAACAAATATTTTATATTTGTGGCAAACATAAACATTTCAAAAACAATCGTTTAATAGTTTTGAAAAACAAAATATGACATTAAATGAATAAAAATATTGGCTTAATGGATTTTCGTAGAATTAACTAAATTTGTAAAATTTAACTTAATGGTTGCAGATTAATTTATAGTTAGTAGAATAAACTAAATGTTATTGGTTTTCATAATATACTGATTTCATACAAAAATGTTAAACATACTATGATTCAGTGAACCATATTAAATTTTGATTGTGGGTAATCATTAAATGACTGAATAGAATCATAAATATTACTGACCATGAAACACGGTATTATTGAAATCAACAAAAAAGTGCTATGTAATCATTGAATAGTTGTGGTGATCATGTTGTAATAACATGATTACATTCTTTGCGTGTACATTTTCCACATCCAGTCATGATCTAAATTTGGATTTTATGAAGTATAGTAATTCTACTGAAATTTCTGAGGATGTATTTATTTCTTGAAAGCCTTGTTCTTTCATCAATATCAATTTTTGCATTTTATAGCAAAGATAATGCTTTTCAACATATTAAAAGAAACTTAAGATAGAAGGATTAGACATTTTCCAAAAGTTTTAGAATAATCTCAAACTTTGGAACTAAATTCGGAGTTAAAGAACTGTTTTTATTCTGTCAAAATTGGAATTGATATTTATGTCATCAACAAACTTTTTTTTTATCATTTTAACATCCATTGTGATAAACTTTTTGTGTAAAAAGTACAGATCAACCAGTTAAATTTTTTAATTTAATTTATTTATTAAACAAAGATGAAGAAATATATTATAACACACTGTAGAAAATTTCTTTTGTATCTTATTGTAGATATAAAAGAATAAAGCTAAATATTATAAAAACTTAAGTTAGTTTCTCTTTTCTCCCTTTTATATCACAAAAGTTAGTAAAACTTTATCAAACATACATTATTTTTTTTTTTTTTTCTGATTACGGCTCTTTATACAGCAATTAACATCTAAATTATTAAATAAGGAACCTAAAAAACAATCACTAATTATCATTTTAAATAAAAAGATTCTTATGCAACTAAATGATTTTCGGAAAGGGTCCTTTCAAATTATGGACTAATGCATTGTTAAATTTGGTGAATGCTATATTCGGCATCATTAAGTTTTTAAAATTTTTAATTATACGGAGTGGACCATGCCCATTTTTTGTTCTGTTTATTCGTTATTCGAAAATATGCAATTTTAAATTATTTGAACAGTTAATTGGCAAAAATTAATCTCATAAATGATTGAAGGTTAATCGATTATTAAAAGTTAGTGAACAAACATAAAAATTGAAAAAAAAATACACTTTTTCGCATAATTTTTTTAAAAACTTTTGTAAATTTCTTAAAACAAATAAAAAATGTTTACAATTTTGCTACAGTTTACTTGTTTTTTATGACACATGTATTACGTACATTTTATGGTCTTTAATGTTAATTTTCCAGAATACAAATCGGCACATTATTTAGTATTTTAATTGTTTTATTATATATATTATTTACCGAAATAATCATTGTTTTTTCATTTTTTCACTTAAAGTTGGTTTATATAGTGTTGAAAAAATTTGCTACAAATTCATTTTGTATCATTATTCCATAGTATGTAGCATAATACATGCTACATACTATGTACAAACCATATTTACATTCTGACTTTTAAGCGATTTATTATTTTATTTCCAATTTTTTGTTTAATTTTGGATTTTCTGTTAATTTGAAATTAAATAAAAAAAAAATATTTTCTTCAATTCTTCGTGCGCAAATTTAAATAAAAAGGGGTCTTATTTATTTAATTTTATTAGTAAATTATTATTTATTAATATAAATATGAGTTGAATATTTAAAGATTGCGCAAATACCAAACACAATAGCGAGAATACAAATCTAAACTTCTTTCATGTGCCAACAATTCATGTGCATTCAGTCGCGTTGAAGAAAACTTACCAAAGTTTCCTTTAGTATGTGGGGAACATTTTAATCAAGAGGATATAGTGCAATTCCATTAGATATGAGGTAATAAGCATTTAAAAAAGGATGTATTTTATATAATGTATATCAACGGAAACTGGGATTCAATTTGCTAATACACTAATTAGTATGTTAAGAAAAATTTACGATTTGGAATTTTGTATTATTAATCCAATTGAAATAATTACATATAAAAAAGTCAAAAGTTACAAATTAAAAGGGATCCGATTAAATGTTGGAAAACTACGTTCATGTTTCAGTTAATTAATTCGTTATTGAAGATAACATAGATATAAAATTATAATTTTTTACAAAAATCTTATATTTAGAACAATATTTTTGAAATAAGAAAATGTATGATGAATCATCTCTTCTCAATACAATTCAATGTTATGCCACTTTGATATTATAGACTAATAATTTACTGATATTTAAAATATTTCAATGACCCAAGTAAAGACAAAGCGTATGACGGAAATCCATATAATTTGTATGATTACGCAGAACTGTTGCATTTCTGTCTTAAATATTTTTTTTTGGAATTTTAGCGGATTTATTGAAATAAATGCAAATAGGACAAGTTTCGAGGAAACACTTGACACACACTAAAGGTAACACACAAAAACTGTAAAAAATAAACATCCCAGAAAGAAAATCTATACTTTTACTAATCATGTAAATTAAAGTAGTCTATATCGAGGCGATCTATAAGCTTCTTAAAACAATAGGAATGTTTATGGCCCTTTTTTGTTTAAAACCTTTTGAACCATTTTAATTTTTTTTTCTGGAATATTATGCACTGGGTTGTTAATGTATATTAAACAATTTTTCAATTGTATTTAAAGACGAATTTCTAAATTAACTTTTGGTATTTCTAACAAGATAAAAAGAAGCACTCAAACTGAGTAGGTATCTTCACTTGTAGTATATTATATAAATATCATACATTGAATAAAAGGTATAGAAATTTGTGTAAAATAATATATTGGCGATAATATACAAAAACTGAGTATGACAAACTATATAATTTTAATTTTTGTTTAATTGACTTTTATAATAGCACTTTTTAAGCGATGAGAAAATTGTAAAACTTAATAGAAAAATCGCTTTACTAGAATATCAGATAAACGCTATAAAAAACGATCAGAAACTTTTAATTCCAAATAAGGATGGATTACTAGCAACTACATGCAAACGCCTTAAGGGTCAACCAGTCAACTTTTCAACGCAAAGTAGAATGAAGAAAAGTAGCGTGAAACCTTTTGGGCAATTAGTCAACAAAAGTAAACGTATCATATGTTTTTGAACATTCATCCTGTAAACAATCCTGTTCTTTGGTTATTTTGCAAGAAAAAGAAAGTACAGGGTTGTCAAAAAGTCACGT
>MINK01191847.1:0-17516 GCA_001735545.1 Phormia regina | reverse complement strand
AAATTTTTAAGCATTTTTTAATTTTTTTTTTTTTTTTTTTTTTTTTTTTTTTTTTTTAATTTATTTTATTTTTTCCGAGAATTTTTCAAAGACGATCTATATATTTTAAGAATATTTGTAAAATCAAAGATCTTCACATAGGATAAGTACGGAAATTAGTCATTATATTTAAATAATTTTTAATATTTAATTAAAAATAAGCAGCTAAAACCAATTTAAAAATTTCAATGAAAAAACATTATTCAAAAATAGTCGTGAACCTTTAATGTTGTTTAAAAATTCGCAGAAACATAAATTTCTTCTATAAATAGAAGACAATACGTGGGAACATAACTTATTTAAAAAACATGCAGTAAGCCTCAGTCTTATAATACAGACCAGTATCCACATATAAAAAAAAGGTTAAAAGTTGCATATTTTCCCCCAAAAAATATCTTTATTTTATATATGAATATAATTTTATTGTTTTGTATGGTCCGAGAAATTTAGCATAACGGTGTTGATAATATAACTATGTGGCCTAATATTATTTCAAAATGCCAGCACAATATCTCAGGATCGGGAAACTTTTGGGATGGTCTTTTAAAGAAATATTGGTTTCAACAAATAGTTTATGTTCCTAGAAGAAATTTAGTCTACATTCGAGACTTTGAACCGACTTAACAGAACTTAAGCTTTCAAACATTGTAAAATGTTTTCTATTCCCAAAGAACTTGTGCACTGAATAATTTTTAAATTTTTAATAAAATGGTTAATCTTTAATTAACAATTTCAACACATATTCGATTTTAAACATATTTTTAATTTTTTTTTTTTTAATTTATAGATCACTTTTGTATGAGCATTTCTTACACTTTAAGATCAACAATAATTCTCAACCTTTAACTGCCTTTTGTTTTGAAAAACTCTACTGATCCGTTTTTGTCCACAATGAAGAGGGACTTTTTGCTTTTAAGACGATGAACCATTGTGGAAATAATATTTATTTTTTCTATATTAAATATATTCAGAATAATTTACAATCAATCAATTTCAAAAAAATATTCTTGACCCAATTTTTTTGTCCGTAACTGTATGTAAATAATTTACAAGTTATAAAAATAAATTATAAAATTTTGTAGTGGTGTTTTCTTCTTATCCGAGCTATTTTTAAATATCCGGAACAAAGATGTAATGTTGTATAGAAAAAAAGTACTATACAAACAAGAGTGAAAAACAAAAACAACAAAAACATGAACATGAAAAATTATAAAATATCTTTGGCGGATAAAAGATAAAATAACAATGAATGATAAAGAAAATATAAAAGAGAAGAGAGGGAAGGTGGTTAAAAATACCTAATAATGATGATGGAAATTAAAAAAAAATATGAAAAAAAAAAAACTTTTGTTATATTCCACAAGAAACAGAAGTTAATTGCAATCTTTTAAACAATTTTAACAGACAATAAACGGTATATTTGCAACATCAAAAACACTGCAAAAAAATCTTTATTATTATCATCAATTTTATTATCATTCACTGATGCATCACACTGTAACAAATTTTTGTTGCTATTATTGTTTTTGTTTGTATGCATGTTTGTATGAGCGAATATAAAAATATATACAAGAAAGAAGGTGGAAGAAAAATAGAGAACACCAGAAAAACTACAGAACGAGTGAGAGAGGGAGAGTAAAAAAGAGATAAAAGAAAAACTACATAGAGCAAAAAAAGGCTCACAAAAATGCAATAAGAAAATACAAAACATAAGTAAATTGTAACAAAATACAAACGAGATGTAAAAAAAAATGTTGTACAAAAAAAGGAATACTTCTATTTTATAAAATAAAATTTACTTTTTCCAATTAGTTTATTGTGTTAATAATCCAAATTATCCATGAAATTGTTTAAAATTGTATCCACTTGGTTTTGTTTTCTTTCGATTTTATTTTCAACTAATTCTTTAGGTATTACATTTTTATTTTAGCACTTTATCGTATACACGTCTGCTTTTTTTATATGATTGGTAAAGAAAATTTACTTTTTTCACCATATGATTTCTATTTTTTGTGTATATTTGAAATTATTATTTATTTTAGCACTGTATATTTTATGTTTATTTTAATATTTTTGCGTTTACGTTTGCATTGATAATGAAATCCAAAGCACAAAAGCAAAACAACGCGCTACGATCTAAAAATATATCAGACAAACACAACGAACGACGGCGCGTAGATGACTGAAAATTCCAATTGTCTGGTAAAATATTTTCCAAAAAACAGATACCTGCGCCGAATTATTTTAACGGCGGTAGCGGCTTTTGCAAAAATTATTGTCGGCGGCGTAAAAACAGCTGTTAGCCGCCTGCCGTTTGAACATAATTTTTATTTCCTATATCATGAGAAATGGGGAAATTTCACATTTCTACTACACTAATTGTTAAAATTAAAATTGTTCATTATTTTACAAAATGAATAATAATTTTATAAAATTAATTCCCTATAAAATAAAATTAAATTTAAACTTATATATTTTTCTTTCACTCCCTTCTACTACAAATTGAATGATGGTATTTATTTTAAATCAATATAAAATCAACATATTACAGTCCAGCTAGACTCCAATTGTAAAATAAAAATTATTGTGCAAAGAAGCAGCACTTCACAGCTTTATAGACAAATAGTACTCAAATACAATAATATGTTCTCTGTCGGATCTGGAAAAACTTTTTATGATTCAGTGCAATACAATATGATAAAAATTATTTATTTATTTTTATTCATTTATTCAAGTAATATTAATTAAATGGTTTAAAAAATTTAGTTCAATTTGTAGTAGTTTAATTTAAAAAATTTTAATGAAATCAAACGTATTTAGCATTCCCAAAGAATTAATTCAGAAATTAATTTTTTCGATCCTTTGGTTATAATTTAAGTCATGCTATGCCGAAATTTTCATGGCTCCGACGCTCATTTTAAAATAAACGGCGGCTCGACTTAGCCACCTGTAAAAGGCGTAGGTCTCTGAAAAGAAAAATCCAAGAATTAGGAAGATAAAGGAGAATGTCAAAATATGGCAATAGGTAATGCCCAAGCACATAAGCCTCGGGTAATGCCAATACCTAAGTGCTGCCAAGTTAAGAAAATTTATATATAACCCTTTAAGGTGTTTAGAGGAGAGAATTTACCATGGCACAATAAACCAGGTAACAATATCTCTACATAAACAATAGTATAATTAGAAAGTTCGAGATTTTATTTTCTAGTCTGTTTTTCTTTTATTTATAAATATCGTTAATTTACCGTTTTTCTTGCATACCGAAAGACAACATTTAAAACTATGTCGCTCAAATTGTCATCAAAGTAAGTTCTAAAAAAGAAAACATTTAAGACATTGACCGTTATGTTCTAATCGACAACGGTTTTGGATGACAAGCCTAAAGACATCGTCACTCTTCACATCATCAATTTACATAAATAAAAAACGACAATGAAATTTTGTTGCTCAATTTGTCATTGACAAAGTTTACAAAGAAAATATTAAAGACATTGTCGCCATCTAAAAAATAAAAAAGTTAAAATATTGCAGATATTTTCGCTCTTATTGACTAAAAAGCTAATTAAGACATTGTTCTTCTTTTTGTCTTTAATATCGATTACGGATTACAAAATTCAAGGCTAGTAATAGTAATGTCACATGGTAAAAATGGACAGTATATGGAAATATCTTTTGCCCTTGACAGGTAAACCTAAACTTTTCTTCATACAAGCTTGTCGTGGTGAAGGTATTCAGCACGGAACATGATAGATAACAAACAGATGGCGATTCATAATTTTCTTATAAAATACCGCCACATACCGATTTTCTAATGTTTATTCAACTTTAGGGGGATTTTACTCAATGCGAAATATTACTTCTGGATTCTGGTTTATAGAGTCATTGTGTAAGGAGTTGACAAAGAATGTTGAATGTTCTGATATATTGTCTTTATTAAATTTCATGTGCCAACGTGTTGCCATTGATTTCGAATCTTACTGACCCGAAAATAAAATGTAAAATCAATTAAATCAAATACCGTGCACTGTCAGTATGTTAACGCGTATTTTTTACCTTCCTAATAAAAATCCAATCAAGGCATCGAATAACGGTATATAATTACCAAATTTCTTATATAATAAATATAAATAATAAATAAGCACCTTAAAGTTATAGGCTTTTTAATTTTTGTTATAACATAGATAGCCTTACTTTGAACTACAGTTCTAATACAATTTCTGTAAGTTTTAGTCGGAATTATTTCAAATTATAATTAAAATAATAAAAAACAATAGAACTCTATATACCCGAACACTTTCATGTAAATTCTAAGTAAAATCTATAGTACACGTAAAAATACTTGTAAAAAACTAAAAAATAACGAGTTTTCACAATTTGAATGGTGAAAAAAATTATTAAATAAATAATCTGATATTGTTAACATTTTTTATTTCATTCAATTAATCTACTTCTTTTTAATGTATTTCATATATTTCTTGGCGTTGAAATTATCTTCTACTTCTTCAACAATCTTAACCTTTTTGCGGGGTTTACGAGCTTCAAGGCGGGCTTTACGTTCAGCTTCACTTAAAGTACTTAAATCCAAAGGTAACTGCAAAAAAAATATGAGTTATATGATTAAAAATTTAGTTTAACAGTTTATATATATAAAAAAATTATTTAAAAAATCGTATATAAAATACGTTCTATATCATGATTATACAAATTATATAGTAAATAAACAACATTTACAAAGAATTAAATATTTCAAGAATTAAATTTTCAGAAGACAAAATGAAGTAACATCAACATAAATTTTAGAAAAAATATATTTAAAACCACTTCTAATAATTTTTTCCAATTTTTTTAATAACTGTTTTTGTTTTTAATAATAACGAATTTACATTCATAAAAAAAGAAACAAATTTAACATGCGTTATTTGACTTAGGAAAATTATTATTATTTTTAATATAATCGTTTTCAATCACAAGTTTATTATCACACATATTTTGGGAAAAAAATTATACTTATTATTAGTAAATTATAAATGCTAATGAACCCGAATTAGTTCCAATTTTGGTGAAACATCCATGGATTTCGTTGTCATACGAGGGAAGTGATTCAAATTACTGAACTGTATATTATGAAAGATTGACTTTTTGGTTTATCTCCTCACTAATGAAATTACATAGCATAATGCAGCATAAATAGACCCCCTAACTCATCACCGATTTATTTGACTTTTTCGCCATTGATAGCAGGAGTTGTAGGTCTTTGAAAATCGAATTTCCCTAGGAAACTCGCATTAAAAATTTTTTGTTATAAAAAACATTGAGTAAAAAGTAAGAATAACCTTATCGAAGACGCTTTTGGACATACCACAGCGTTAAAAGTCCTTCCGCCCGGCCAAAGACCGGCTATTAAAACAAAATTATTTCGACAAAAAATTACAAAATGTTGAAGTCATGTTTATAGAACTTATACAATATATTTTTATATTTTTTATTTTATAAATGCGCAATTAACAACTTTAAATTGATAATGTTTAATCTTTGAAATCGGATAAATAGTATAAGAAACATTTACGATTTTATGTGAGTTAGGGAGGAAAATTTATTATAAAAAATTACTTTTGTTTAACACGTTTATCAATTCCTTAAAAGAACTGCCTTGTAATTATTAATTCAGGACATTAGATACTTGGTATTTGAACAACTTTCAAAATATTTATCTGGGATATTTCAAAATGTTCATGTTACGTTGTCTTTGCATTTTTGGTGACGATATAGGACTTTTCGTAAGCACACCTTAGTGGATATACATATGTAAGTATATTGAAAGGTATTTAGTCATTTTAATTCCACTGTTGGTTAACGTTTCAGTTCAGTAGGGGTTGGACAATGACTACGAATCAAATAGATTGTTTGCATAAATATTAGAAAATAAAGGTTGGTCTTTATTTTTGCTATATATACATTCACAAGAAAATAAAATTGGCACAACTAAAAATTCCAGATATACTAATTGTTTTACATTTACTTTTAGAATTACACATTAATTTACCTTTATAATTTTTCTTGGTTCTCCATAACGTATATTAATTGTTGCACCATCCGGCAAAACCACTACTGTTGGATATTGGCGTGCATATATAGAGCGATGTAATCTAGTGACTGCAGCTGTGGCAGATGAAATATGTCTCATTTGTTGTTGGGCAAATGGTCTTACGAATTTCAGCAACATATTTAATTAATAAAACTTAACTCATCTAAAAAATATAAGCCTTATGTATAAAATTCACAATACTTATGAAATAACTACAATTGACAAGTACAACCAGAGACCTGCGCCAAACATCTTTAACGGCGGCGGAGGCTTTCTTAAAAATTGTCGGCGGTGCCCAAAATCGGCTATTAACCTGAAAGGTGAAAACAACTTGTAACTGCATAGTTATCGAGTCGTCCTATAGAACATATTGGTTCTCAAATGTGAGTCCAAGTCCTCTTAGATGTAAGGATCGATGAAAACCGTTCGAACATAATTTATAAGTATTTCCTTAAAGATTTATATAATTTTGTATTTATTTTACTTCTAAAGTGTTTCGAACTCAGTGATTCCATATCAAAATGGATATGCTGATCCGCAATCGGATCTATATTTCAATAAAATTCACTTACATACTGTTCACTGAACAGATATAAGGCCCAACCAGTAAAATTTTTAACACAACGTACAATGAAGAAAAGTAGCGTGAAACATTTGGGCAACCTCAACAAAAGTAAACGTATTACAGAGGAGAAAGTTCTTAAACCCAAACCTTAACACAGAAACTTTAGTAATATAAAAAATAATTATAATTGAATAGTTCTAGTAATCTTGATTGGTTTCCAAAAAAAAAAAACATTTTCTTTTTTAGTGTTTCAAATACAACTCTGTCTACTAAGTCACTCGTTATTTTGTTATTTGACAGTCAATAAATTGTCATTTGTGTAAGTGTCCGACTAGTTGTGAGTGCAATTTTTTCGGTAATATAATTTTAGTGTTTTTTAAAAAAAAGGAATTTTACAATTAAGAAGAAAACTATAAATTCGTAAGAATATCACTTACAGCAAATATATCAAATAAATAAAAATAAGATTAAAATAATTCATGTTGTAGAGCATGTTATTTTTGGCTAAAAATCATGTTCTATTTTTCCTTGTGCTAAATTACATAATTGCTAATTCTTAAAACCATCACTGCGAAAAAAAATATATTTGTTGAGCTCTCTAAACAGAGAAATAAAATTCAAAAAGTTAAAGGGAAATCTTTTATGATTAATAATTTATATTCAGCTTAAAATAATACAAATTGATTTTTCCAAAACTATTACATAACCTCAAATTTTTTATATAAATTTTTTTCCGTAGCTCTTGAATACAAACAAAAATGGCAGCACGTCGCGTTGCACAATCCTCCATTAACTGGTCTGCTTTGGCCGAACGTGTTCCACCCAACCAAAAAGCCAACTTTGCTGCCTTCAAATCCAGATCTGATGTTTACATGCGCGCTGTCTTGGCCAACCCAGAAAACCCACCAAAAATCGATTGGGCTCACTACAAGAAATTGGTACCCATTCCCGGATTGGTCGACAGCTTCCAAAAGCAATATGAAGCCTTGAAGGTTCCATACCCAGCTGATAATGTAACCTCTCAAGTTGAGGCTCAAGCTAAGGAAACCAAAGCTGAAATTGATAACTTCAAGAAGAGCTCTGAGGCCCGCATTGCTCAATTGCAAAAAGAAATCGATCATTTGAAATCGTTGTTGCCATTCGATCAAATGACTATGGAAGATTACCGCGAATCATTCCCCGATTTGGCTTTGGATCCAGTCAACCGCCCCACTTTCTGGCCCCACACTCCTGAAGAACAAGTCGGTTATGTATCTAAGGAAATGGAAGCTGCCCGTGCTGCTCACGAACATTAGGATACTAATGAGCATAGCGACAGGCGGAAAATTGGGTGTAGATTTTAAGTTGTGAAGTTTTTGTTTGCAAAAATAAAAATAACTCTAAATTTATAAAATTAAAGAGTTTAAAAAATCCGTAATTGAAATGCGAAATTATTAATAACAAATAATGTGAAACGATAACCTAACATCATTAATAAAAAAAAATTTGGGGAAAATCTAAAATGAAATCTCTTTGAATTAAAATTGACAAAAAATATTTTACATTTGGTAATAATAGCTTATTCACTTCGATTTTATAAATTTTTCATTGTCTTTAGTATTTTTAATATACCACATACAGTACTGTGCAGTACAAAAGCAAAAAAATTAAGGTATCCAAAAATTAGTTTTATTTTTTACA
This sequence comes from Phormia regina, assembly GCA_001735545.1. Classification (NCBI taxonomy): domain Eukaryota; kingdom Metazoa; phylum Arthropoda; class Insecta; order Diptera; family Calliphoridae; genus Phormia; species Phormia regina. The sequence goes on along the minus strand of MINK01191847.1, from coordinate 9,147 downwards.
ATATTTTGTTTACAACAAAACTAATATTACGAAATTATATACATATTTAAGGATTAACAAAAACACAATCTTTTAAAGAACTATAATCAAAAAGTGTAGTAAAACACTAAAATTTTCAGATTAGAGTGTGCAAAACAAAAGCATCATATTAATATTTTGTTTCATTTTGTTTTGTAATTATATTTTCTGTAAAATTAAGTAGTTTTAATGCGATTAAATTGTTTATCGATTTCTCTTAGATTTTCTGAGTTATTTTTTTCATATGCGGATTTCAATTGATATGTGGATTTTAGCAATCAAATAATTTAAAGGAGAGTTCAATAAGTTCCTTCAACTTTATTTTATTTATTATTTAAATTTCCTATTCACTTGCTGTAATAAAATATCTGGACTTTTATAAACCGTATATTTTAATTATAAAAGGAAAATTGCGTTAAAATTAGTCCCAAAGAAGACAATATTTATTAAATTTAGAGCTTTGGTTTCTGGATTTTATATGTCTTTCAAAGTTTTTTGATATGTGTATTAAAATCTTTATCATTGAACTATAAATATTTAAAACAGAGACCAGATTTTATTTATTTATTGATGTTTTTATCTAAATAATTTAATAAACATTTTGAACATCAAAGATATTTATTTTGATTCAAATATTAAAAGTTTTTTTCTAAGCGATTAAGCAATATATTATCAATCCTAAAAATAATTTCAAAAATTTACTTTTATTTGAATTTGGAGTGGCCTTGGCAACACTAAATGCGATACATTGTCAAAATTATCAGCTGACTTTGACAATATACAAGCAAACAGCTGACTGTCATGTAAGTAGTGTTGTTAACTCTTATAACCAAATTCATTAAATATATGCTAAAACAATTAAATTTTTAAATATTTAACAGTTTGTAGATATGGTCTCAAATAAATCATATAACCTATAATGTAAAAAAAATTTTTCCCTTAATTTAGATATTTTTTTACCCATATTTTACATAAATAATATAATATGTTTATATCTCGTAGCTAGTAAGTTAAAATGTGAAAACGCTATATTGTATAAGATAAACGCTGGATTATCATTACTGTGGTAGGGAAGCCTTTTTTATTTGTATTTTTAACCGAGTTTTGTTTCATTTCTCTTATTTTATTTTAATTTTATTTGTTTTAAATTTAGAAAATAAAAAGCGAAATCATAAGACGAACATTTTTTATTTATATCGTATACTTATATTATCTTAAATTGAAAGAAATTCGTATAATATATAACAATGAAACAAATTTAACATCGCACCCATGAGTAAGCAATTTATAAAAGTTGGGAAATCATTTTTCTTTTATTGACCATTCGAGGCAAGTATATATAGTTTTGAAAGTGCGACTTCCTTAATTGGATGTTGCATGAACTACTTAACCATTTTGCTGTGTAATCGTAAACCACCAACGATGCTCTCACGCCGGAGCAAAGACAAACAGACAGCACACAAAGAGGGCGTTGTGGGTAAATACGTCAAAAAAGAGACACCTCCTGAAATACCCGTCATAAATGTTTGGTCCTTCGATGATCAACGTACTAAACAAAAATCTAAAACTCTACAGAGATGTGCTTCCGCATCGCCCAGCTGTGATGGTGTTGGTGGTGCGGGACCAGGAGCACGAGGTCGATCGGGTAGTGTCAGTCGCAATACTTATACTGACACTCAGCCGGATTATTATCATGCCCGTAGAGCTAAATCTCAATTACCGCCATCAACAAATTCAATGCGTTCGACATTGCCTCAACCGCCACAGTCGACTCAACCTACAAGGCGTATGCAACAATATCAACAGCATCATCCACCGCCCATAACCTCTCATTCATTTTATTCAACTAACAACTTGGAAATGTCTCCGGGTCATAGTCACAATAACAATTTGAGTAGTAGTAGCAGCAATTATGTGAATATAGAACAGATTGATCGTATGCGCCGCCAACAATCGTCTCCACTGCAGCATTCGCAATCAAGTTACTTTCAGCGCAGCTATTCCTCGAATCAAAAGCATGGAAACTCTTTCGATGGTCACACCAATATGATGAGGGAACGCTTGGATTCTATTCAGTCAAATATGTTGCAATTGCCTAGGGGAGCCACACCTAGACCACAAACGCCTCCTCATCACTATCAACAACAGCAACAGCATCAAATTCAACAGCAACATCAACATCCTCCTTTAACCCAAAGTTATTCCTCCGAATCGTGTCCTATCTATGAGAATCCCTATCGTGTCTCTAACACACTTTTACCGCCCTCTTTAACAATGGCGGAATCACAAATGTCTCTATCGACACACGGCAATCGTTCAGAGTCACCTATTTATAGTAATACCACCTCTATGGCCAGTAACATAAATCATACACATCATCAACAATATCAGCACTATCAACCTCAACATCAAATCCACCAACAACAGACACAACATCATAATTATAATAACAACTCCAATACAAACCAAATGATGTCTTCTTATGATCTCAGTTCACGTGCAACCCCACAATTACATAATCAAGCCAACTCTTCATCATCCATGCAGTCTTTATACCAGAATACCAATAGTAACAGTGCCGTCGTCAACAATGCCAATAACAACAGTAACAACAATCATACATCTTCCTCTATATCTACTACTAATACAACCAACAGCAATACTAACCAATTGCGCAAACATCCTTCACAGCAGTCGTTGGAAGAAGAATTACCTTTACCGCCTGGTTGGGCTACTCACTACACTTTACATGGCCGTAAATATTATGTTGATCATAATGCCCATACAACACATTGGTCACATCCTTTGGAACGTGAAGGTCTACCTGTAGGTTGGCGTACCGTAGTCTCAAAGGTACATGGAACCTATTATGAGAATCAATATACCGGACAATGTCAACGTCAGCATCCTTGCCTAACATCATATTACGTTTACACCACCTCGGCAGAACCGCCCAAAGCTATTCGCCCCGAAACTTATTCGCCACCTACACATACTCACAATGCCTTGGTGCCTGCCAATCCTTATTTGCTAGAGGAAATCCCTAAGTGGTTGGCTGTTTATTCGGAAGCCGATTCTTCAAAGGATCATATGTTACAATTCAATATGTTTAGTTTACAAGAATTGGAGTGTTTTGACGGCATGTTGGTACGTTTGTTCAAACAAGAATTAGGCACGATTGTTGGCTTTTATGAACGTTATAGGTAAGTGCTAATTTTTTTGTACATTTTACAGAGATAAAATAATATAAAAGATTTTAATTTATTTTCAAACGAATTCTTTTTACCGATTTTTAAAATAAAAATAAGCTAATGATGTTACAAAAATATTTAAGTGTTATGTTATGTAAAATATTGTAAAACTTTTTTACAAAAACAGAAAAAATATACATATGACAATTTCAAAACTATAAACTTAAAGCTTAAAAATGTGGATAAAAAAATAATAAAAATGTTATTAAAAAAATCAAGTTAACTTACAGAAAATCTGACGTGTGGAATAATTTGAAAATAAATAACAATTTGGGCAAATGGGTTACGATAATTGAACATTTCTAGGAACTATTTATCGTACAGCTAAATGAATTGCAAGACTAAACTATTTTATAATATTATTTCATCATTCCCTATCAAACTAAATATTTTTTTGAACCTAATGCTTATATTTTATCTCAATTATTTATCAATATTTTTTTAGGAGAGCTCTAATTTTGGAAAAAAATCGTCGTGCTGAACAAGAACGTTATTTACAGGAATTACATGCTGCCGCAGTTGCCAATGCTAATAATACCAATTCAAATGCGGGCGTTGTAAATCATATAAGTCAACAGCAACTTTAAATTAACGTAAATCCTATTAAACATTAAAAAAAAAAAAAAACATATCCTCGCTCCTTTGCAGACTTTGTTTATAATTTTATTATACTTAATATATATTATTTTTTTATTTATTTATAAATTTATAAATATAATAGTTTGAGTTATTTCATTTAACTAAAACATTAACATTTAATTAAAATACATTTTTAAAAGCCTTAAGCCTGGTGCCTTAAATTCGAAAAAAACAAAAGTAAATTGTTTTTAAACTATTGTAAAATTTATTACAAATTTTTAACGTTTTATTTATATTTATCGTTGTCAAAGTACATACATACATATTAAAAGAAATCAAAACATTTTAATTTATTATTTTTTTTAGAAATACCCAATATCATTTTTAATTATCATTGTATATTTATTAATGTATACATACATACATCCATACATACATAATATAAAAAAACAGATGAAATAAAGTTGTATTTTAACAAAAATTTGCTGATGCAATTTATACTCAAAATGTAGTTGTCTTCCTTTTCTTTAATTATGTGTTTTAGTTCGTTCGAGTAGTACACATATGTAGCTTGTAAAGACATGAGCATTTCTTAATGAATAAATGATAACAATGTTTTTTTTTTTTTTTTTTTAAGAGTAAAAATAGTTATCAATGGGAAAAATATATTTAATTTATTTTCTTTTGTTATGTGCTATTTGCAATTACATTAAAAATCAATTATTGTTATTTTATATACTCACGCGTCTTAACACGTTACTTGAAAAATATGTTCATAATTAGTTAACAGGGTCATTATTTACTATAATTTAAAAATTTGGCAAAAGTTAACATTTAATATTGTTTAATTCAAGAGCTATTTGCATTAAAATGAGGCACAAACACATAAATGATATAGACACTCAAGTTAACTCTCATACAAATTATAGTATTAGGATAATTTTTGTCACAAATCAGTGTTAGTTTTTTTGTGGAAAAATTCCTAAAATCAACAAAGTTTCGATATGAAATTGAAAATGATTCGAAAACAATGATTTCAATGATTTTTTTAAGTTTTCAATTTATGTGGGATAAATTTTGTACTTCAAAGGCAGGCGCGGATCCACGGGGAGGGAAAAAGGGAAATTTCCCTCCCCAAAATGAAAATGCTTCATGAAAAATCTACACTAAATCATAATGTTTAAGGAAATAGTTTAGAAAATCATTCGATTTTCCTCCCCCAAAAGCTTGAGGAAAATCGCGCCTGTTCAAAGGATAACGACGACCAAAAAAACTTCCTTGACTAGAACAAACAATCATTAAAGAGTGTAAAAGCTAAATTAATGTTTTACAGAAAACGTTTTTGTGATTAGTTTTCCTGGTAAATTTTTGTACGATTCAACTCTACAGCCTAAATTATTTTAATTGAGCTCTTTAGACATAATTATTTTTATAATCTTTACCACAGGTGTAAAGGGTATATATAAGTTTGTCACTTCGTTTGCAATTCCTTAGAAGTACGCTAATAAAAATGAGTAAAATTGCTTGATAATTAACTGAGATATCGACGAAGATATTCTCCAAAAATCGCATTTATTGTCGGTTTTACTAGGCTCCTTGGATTTTACACGAAAAATTCAGAATCTCTTTTACATTTTTTTCGGTCCATTTCGAAAAAGTTTATTAAAAATCTACATAAACAGTTATATTAACATTGCAATCGACTTTTTGTTGTAAAAAGTCGAAAATTCGAAATCAAATTTTTGATTTGAAAATTGTCGATAAATCGACTTTCTTGATGCCAAAAGTCGAAATAAGTAGAAAAGTCAGAAAAAATCTAAAATAGTCGGATGAAGTCGAAAATAGTCGATTATAGTCGGAAAATGTCGAAAATAGTCAGAAAAAGCCGAAAATAGTCGCAAAAAATCGAAAATATCCGACTATTTTAAAAGTCGGATGAAGTCAAAAAAAGTCGAATAGTCGGAAAAAGTCGAAAATAGTCTGAAAAAGTCGAAAATAGTCGGAAAAAGTCGAAAATAGTCGGAAATAGTCGGAAAAAATCGTAAAGTCGGAAAATGTCGATTATAGTCGGAAAAAGTCAAAAATATTCAGAAAAAGTCGAAAATAGTCGAAAAGTCGACTATTTGAAAATTAAAAAAGTCGAAAAATCGACTATTTAAGAATTGAAAAAGTCGAAAAATCGACTATTTGAAAATTAAAAAAAGTCGAAAAGTCGACTTTTTGTTCAAACTATAAAACCCTATATAACAACTCTCACTACTTCCAAAGAAAAAATAAAAATCAGCTGTAATAGTTAAAAGTTGTTGTTAATATCAGGGGCAATTCCAGTCATTAGTTTTTTTAAAGATTGGTGAATGACGGGACTAGGGTTTATCAAATCGACTTTCGAATAATTGAACAATCTTTTTGTTGTTGAAAATTGTCGATAAATCGACTTTCTTGATGCCAAAAGTCGAAAAGTCGAACCAAGTCGAAAAGTCGAAAATAGTCGAAATAAGTCGAAAGGTCGGAAAAAGTCGAAAATAGTCGAAAAGTCGAAAAAAGTCGTTTATAGTCGGAAAAAGTCGAAAATAGCCAGAAAAATTCGAAAATAGTCGAAAAGTCGATTATTCCAAAATTAAAAATTAAAAAAAAAGAATTGAAAAGTCGAAAAGTCGAAAAACCGACTATTTGAAAATTAAAAGAAGTTTAAAAGTCGACTTTTTGTTCAAAGTATAAAACCCTAGACGGGACTTCCCGCATTAAAGCCGAAAGGGTTAATAAATGAAAACATAAAAAAATGTTTCCCTTTATCATCCTTATTTATTCGCAGTTAAGAAAAATACCCAGGTTACATACAATTGGGTGGATATACAGTGGTGGGTAGAAATTATCTTTATTCTACTTGAAACAAAAATAGTTGGACTAATTGGGTTTTGACTTTATTCAGCGGCAACACTATAAAATTCGAGAATGGTTTGTCAAATTTAGTTTTCATATTTTCTAAATTTATTCAATCATCTACTTGATTGATTTAAATAATTTATTAATTAGAAATATTCTGTTTTTCACTTTTTACATGATATAAGAATTATTTTCATATATACTTGCTAATTGGTGATTTTTTTGAAATGGTACTTAAAAACTTTGAAAGCAAATAATTCGAAAACAGGAATATATAATATGGCCCTTCCAACCAACCTATTAGAAGTTACAAATATTTCTAAAAATTTCGATTCTGTTCCACGGAGCAATGTCATCAAGAACGTTTTATATAGTTGCTTCTATACTTATTAAGAGTTTTAATCATGGAATAATATCCCGTGAAATAAGAAGGTTAACATTAGCTGAAAGTTTGCGAATTTCAGAATTTCGTGTATTTTCATTTCCCAAAGAAGTTTTATGTGTTCAATTTAATTTAGAACCAAAAGTTTTAAAAGAATTTTAGTTGAAATATATAGCGAAATTTATTGTCTCTGTAAACTATTTTCATTATTATAAATATTTATGTGGAATTATTNNTCCAGACTATAGACTATTTTATAGTCCAGACTATAGACTATTTTATAGTCCAGACTATAGACTATTTTATAGTCCAGACTATAGACTATTTTATAGTCTAGACTATAGACTATTTTATAGTCTAGACTATAGACTATTTTATAGTCTAGACTATAGACTATTTTATATCTGAAGTCTTTTGATATAAGCAATTTATTTTTTTATGTTATTATTTTTTAATTGTTATGCTCTGACCCACAGTGCACCATCCAAAACGCACACAAGAGTACCTGTGCATTTGAAATTGTAAAAAGTTGTGCACATGCAATAGTGACAATATTTGTATTTTGTATGGTTAAAAGAATACCAAATGATAATACATACTATAGTCATATGAAAAAAATCTGTTCACATTTTAAATTACATTTTTTCTGACTTTAAAACTTTCATAGAAAATATTTGAAGTGTGATGTAATAAAATACATACTTTGATTTTAGTTTTTATTTGCTGAGATTTAAGTAACTTTATTTAACAGTATTATAGCTTTAATATTCAACTAATATGTTTAACATATAGAAATTTTCTAGCCTATATTTTTTTCTAGTTTTACATATAAAATCTTTTTAACTTTAACACATTAAATTACCTAATAAAAAGTATATTAATCATAATCCCCAAACACAAATGTTTATTTACTTTTCCATCTAAAGGTTTTCCTCTGAGATTTTTATATATATAGAAAGATTACGGTAAAACTATATAAATAGGAAATTGAAAATGGCATTAAAAATAAAATGTGACATGGAAATCAATATTTAACAATAAATTTGGCTAATTTTCTAAGTTTTCTTTAAGAAAAAGTTTTATTTAAATAAAAATTAAAATGGAAACAAATAGAACATTTTTTCACTCGAAATAAAACTCCTATTGCTATGGATTGATATTGCTTTACTAAACATTTATATTTTCAAATGCTTTCTATTTCTACTGTTTTTTTTTTTTTAATTATAGTTAAAACTAAATTTCCTGTATTTTAGTTTTACCACAAATGTCCTCGTTTTCTGTTAGAATAGAACACTTGTTGCTTAAGTTCTTTTTCAGCTAAAGAATACGAAGAATATTCACCACACTATAATGCGCAAAATCTAAAAAAAGGAAATTTACTCCTGGAACCGGCAAATTGTATTAAAATTAGTGTAATTTATTTAAATGAAACATTCCTTATCTACTTGTGAAGTTAGGAACAACAAAAATTTATTTTAGATATTTTTGGTAAAACTAACACACGTAAACTTTGAGAAGGGAATATTAAATTTTTATATTATTTTTCCCACAACCGCCAAGAATGTCCGAACTGCAGTAAGAAAAACTACTGTGTGTGAACCCCAACAAAAGCAAAGTTTAAAAATAATGAAAAAGTACATATATATGACTCATAAAAATTATTTATAATTATTTATTAATAATTATATATGAGTCATAAAGTATATATTTTCTGGATCTTGGTTAGATTCTGAGTTGATCTAGCTATGTCCGTCTGTTGAAAACAAGATAGGGCTCGTACGGGACAACGTGGGGTGATGAAATTTGGCTCAAATATTTATCCTACAAAAGGTTTGTTTGGTTAATAAATAAAAATGTTATGGGCTAAAAGATAGAAACACAGGGTATCCGTTTCATACTTTTCCGCTAATATATCTGAAACAAAAATATGTACAATAGATTACCCATAAAATGTATGGATTTTACAAAAGTTTTGATTTTGCTTGCTCCACCGGCAGTTTCTGGTAGATGGGGATATAAAAATAATATGTGTGC
>MINK01191839.1:0-13955 GCA_001735545.1 Phormia regina | reverse complement strand
GAAATTTATAAAATTACAGGTTTGAATAAAGGAAATATGAGAAAAAAGTTAATAAAATCTAATCCATATTATTAAGTTATTTTTCTTATAACCTAATTTTAGAAGTGTTTTGAAAACGATCCATCTCACGTAAATTTAAACATTAATGTATTAACCTTCTTTTCTAAAGCGGTACATTTGCAAATTTCGTCGTGTGGCACTTTAACATTATCTATATCATTATTAACATTATTTTAAAATAGAAAAAAAATAATAGATATATTGTTTTAAAAATTCAAACACTGAATCTAAAAGCCCAACAGAAATGCAGTTTCTAGAAAATCAATAAGCATTAAAAACAGATATTAAACTAACATTCATAAAATGAAATTACTTTTTTCTACCCACGACAATACTGTTTTATTGAATGTGTGAGATGGTATTACATTCTTTTTTTAATTTTTACGTATAGAGATTATAGCCGTTAATCGTTTCTTTACTTCCGTCTACCAGTAGTTAATTGGATTTTATATTTGCTATAACTACAGCAAAAAAAAAAAAAAAAAAAAAACAAATAAAAAAATAAGTAATAACTATAGCTATTTACAGAGCAATAACAATATGAGATGGCAATGCTGCAATTTTAATGTTAAACAACAACAAAAGTGTCAGTTGTAGTAGCGTCGGCAATAACAAGCAACTTCTCCGTTTGGGCATAATGTTTCAGAACAACAATTACTTCTTTGGTTTTTAATACAGCTGTAATATTATTGGTTTTAATGTTTGCTACAATTCGATTGCCCTACAACTGGCATATATTTAAAATTTAATGCAAAAGATTTAAGTTTTAAAGTTTTAAGTTTTAAGAAAAATTGTTGTGTATAATTGCTTGAGTTAAAATCAGTTAAAGTTCTGGACCTAATAGAGATTCTTAATTTTAAATTTATCTGTGTAAAAATCCAAAGGAAATATTATTTGTTCGTTAGAGTGTCTTATATACGACCTTGATTAAAAGAGAATATTTCATACAACTTGCAATTTGTTTTATATAATTTCTTCCTTTTAGTTTAAAAGTATGTGTGTATATATATGTATGTATATTCTGTTTTGTAGCAATGTATAATAGACACACACACACGCACACAATATGCTATGAAATTGTTACTTGGTATGAATATTAAACAATACTTCTTTGTTCATAACAGCAGCAACATAAATGACAAGAAGTTACATTGTATTTGTTAGAAAGTTAAAAGGAAGAAAATAAAAGACAATTTTATATTGCACGCCATCATAATATCAACAAATATATAAACGACATATTTTCTTTATTCTTTGCAAATGCTTTTATTTCTTTCATTTCCACTCTTAGCCAAGTTTATGGTTCATCTCATGTAATATTTAACCAAATAAGTTAGTACTTTAGACACAAAATCCTAAAGAAGTAGCCTGGAAGACCAAATGTTTATACCTAAAAGACTTACTCATACAAATACTAGTGGTAGTTGTATAAAAGATTCTGGCCACATTAACTATGCAATTTTATTTGTGTCATATGACCAAATCAAATAATCATTCAATGCAGCATTTCAATTCCTAAAACAATTGCTATCGAACTAACTAACCAACCAATCAACTTCAGTAGCAATATCATTATTGAAAGTGACTTTATTATTTATTCTTAACTTTTTTCTCTCTCTCTTTTTTTAGGGTTTTTGAATTTATTTTTGTCCTTTGAATGGGATTGTGTTTTAGTCTTTTAGTCTCTTGGGCTTAAATCAGTGGTTTACCGTTAAATTATTACAATTTACTTGAATTGATATTCCGTTAATGTAATGGAATTTTTATTATAAAACTCTAAAGATATTGCTGTTTAGCAATATGAATGATATGAAGGAGCTTGAAGAAGGAGAAGGAAGACAAGGTTGAGGTTGAAATTGATTTCAATCAATATTTTTTCATTTAATATTGTTTTTAGGAGAAAGTTAAATTATGTTTTGTGATTGAAAGTAAATGGCTACCATGGCAGTTTTGTTGGCAATTTTTTTTAAATTATGAAGGTAATTTTTAGATATTATACTAATTGAGTTTTTGTACTAAGATTACAAATATGTTATTTATTGTATAATTACAATACAATAACAAATTATGTTTTAATTCTAAGCGAACGGATTAATTAAGACTCTTGCTCGTGGTAGTGAAGCAGATCAGCGCCAATGGTGTGATTTGAACCCACAACCCAAAGGCTAGCAGGCTAGCTCATTATTAATTAGGCCATCGGGGCGCCCAAAAGTATAAATATATTTATAGCATCAAGAGAAATGTTCCACCAAATTTTCATGAAATTTTTGTCGGAATTGACTGTAAGATGAAGTATTTGAATAAAATGTGTTGGAGCAGAGAATAAAAGTTGTTCCATTCTGCGGTCTACAAAAGGTGATTTGAAACCAATAAACAGAAAGATTGTAGTTGTTGTAACAAAGTCTACAATTTTGTTATATTGTGGCAGGGCTATCAAAACAAGCAAGCAGACTTCTTAATGGCAGTTGGTATCGTTGCCGCCGTGATCAGTCAACCGGAATGCACATCTAACCGATTCATTGATCCATTTTTGGTCTTAAAATATGAGAAGTGATTTTGGAATGGAATCAGTAAAATGCTAAAGAAAAGGAAAGAACTTCATGTGGACAATACTTTAAGAAATAACATTAATTTTTAATTAAAAACTATTGACATTAAAGATAATGACTCCTCATTACTAACAAACTACTCAAATAATTAGTTTCAATGTCCGAAAAAAATACTGTTCCATTTTGCTACATTTGGTTTTTGGTTTCTATTCGAATTTATTGTGAATTAAAAATTATTAAAACAATCACATTAAACACTCGAATATAATTTACCTTTCACAGTTTCCGATAGCATAAACTTCTTAAAAACCGATTAAAAAAGATAATCTCATTTTATTTATAAATACATACCAATATTATGTGAGATCATATTATAAAGGCGCCAAACTTAAAGCCACACAAAACTACTTTTGTTTAGCTCGTGCTTGTGCTCTATTATTTACATTGATGCCGCTCTTTAAAAAGAACAAAACACTCAAGCCGATACTGTTGTGATGTTGTCTTTAATTAAGATTTCCTGGTTACGATTATCAAGTGTTGGTTGTTATCGTTTGATAAACATTTTGATATTGAAACACTTTAATGGTCATCGTCATCAAATCGTCACTTTGTTACCAAAGATCTACACAAACAGAATGGAAAATAATGAAAGAAGGAATGAAAACCTCACAATGATCATCAGCATTGGCAACATCAAATACAGCGCCATCATCGTATACAGTGTTGCTGAGTGGTGGTGGTCAATAAAATTAAAGAGCCAACAAACAAACAAACAAATAAACAAAACTCCATTTATTCAGTCACATGTTGATGTTGCAAGTTTGTGTTCTTAATTTGACATGAAACCGACATAATTGGTACTTTTTTTATTATTGCTTGATATTGGCGTTGTTGTTATTGTTATTGTCGATTTCAAATTATTGTCGATTGGTATCTTTTTGTTGTTGTTGTTGGTTGATTGTTGATTATAACATGTGTGTGGCAGTGATGATTTCGGCATTTCAAAAGGTAAATGAAACCGTAAACGAACTAAAAAGAAAAGCAAAAAAAAAAAACTTTATTGAGAAACAAGANNAAAAAAAAAAAAAAAAAAAAAAAAAAAAAAACTTTATTGAGAAACAAGAGAGGTGGTTCCCTAATGACAAATGGATTGTTTGTGTTTTCGGTTCTTAGTTTCTTTTTATTGTTGGTATTTTTGCTTTAGTTAGATTAGTATCTGGTTCATAAGAGGAACAAAAAAAAAACAAAAACAGTAGCAATAAGGCGGTTAGCCAGAGGAAAAGGAGGTTACGCTTATAATTTTTGTTTATGTAAGAGGATAATGAGATCCATCAACAACTTGTGTAAATAAACATACAAACATTATTTAATTACATACACATTTTATTTTATTTAATGTTATTTTTTGCTAAACAAACTTTCATTAAAATCAAATTTATCATTCAGTTTTTTGTTCAATACTTATGTTGTGTATGGAACAAATATCACCAATAAACTCATACAAACATACTTTTATATATTTGTACATATAACTTGAAATATTTCTTTTATTTCTGTCAAATTCCCATCAATTTTATATCCGGTTGAGTTTTATTATCAATTTATTGTTAGAAAAAAATTAGACATTTTAAACTTTAAAATGTTTTCAATATATTTTATTGATATTTATTCAAAGAAGTATTTGTCTTCATTGAACCATGTGCTATTTATGAATAATTTCTTTGTTTGAGCCTTTTTTATACTTATTATAATTATCTTCATTATTATCGTTATGATCTTTTGTCATCGTTGTTATGTTGTGACTTGAACTGTCATTATTATCTTGTTTTGTCTGTCATAGACAAATTTCATGTAATGTTATAGGTAAAAATAAAATTTATTTATATTGTTGTATGTTGTTAATTTTCACAGATTCGTATTCATCTCCTCGGCATATTTACGTAGGTGTAGAGTGTTTGATGTTAAGGAGTGCGATCAAAAAAATCTTNATACACNTTTTTTCTTAAGCAATATTTAAATTATCTTTTTTTATNTAGTTATCTTTGAGTGATATGTCAGTTATTATTTTTAATGACAACAGTGTGGATTTGTTGTAAATTTGATCAGAAAAATCCAAATTGGTCCTACAAAGAATTTATTGTTTGATGTCAAACTGTTTCCAATGTTACTAAATACTATCTGGAGAATTACACCATTTATAGAAAACCTGGCTCGGGGAGAAAAAAAGGTCCACATGATATTTTGAACGTAAAGAAAATTGTACTCAGGCTATTGGTACTAATGCGGAGTTGAAAACATATAAAGTCCAAAATGTTCAAGACAAGAATGCTGCAAAAAAATTTAGAAGCCCAGAATAGAACACGAATTAAAAATAAAATTTCATGGGTCTACACATTTTTGGTCCGATTTGGCATCATGTTCTGGAGTGGTACCCAAACAATTACATAGTTTTTGTACCAAAAGAGGTTAATTCTCTAAATTATCTGCGGCTAAGACCAGTAAAGAGATATTCGATTTTTTGTGAAAAGAGAATTGAAGAGTACCAAAGAGGCGTCCAAAAATATCGAAAATCCTAAAAGAAAAAATGAACTAAAACAACTCTCAATTGTACCAGAAAGGTCTACAAGTTCACAAATAATGGTTAGAAAAATAAAAATTATATTTTTCTATGATCTGCAGTATATTGTCAATTAAACTAATAAAAACTCTAAAATCAATCGTTTCCAAGTTTTTTAATCTTATATATGTTAAGATTTTTTCGATCGCACTCCTTAGATGCTGTTTAAATTTAATAGGACTTTTTGTATTTCTCATCGTTATTTTAATGAAAAAATATTAAATAGAATGTTTATTACAACATAAAAGACAATCAATTATATTTGTGTTTATCGAGAGTTACAACCTTTTTCCACCTTTCTGGCAACTTAAGACTTTCATTCCGAGTCCACTCCTCATCTTTTGAGGTTAAAAACGAAGTGAAGTATATCAAAACAAACACTAGTAGAAAGGGACAAAATCTGGGCTTTTAATCTATCATTTTTTTAAGTAAATTTCCTTTGCTCGTAAAAAATGAGTTCGAGTTTTGTCATGGTATACCTTTAGCTATAAGGAATAACACATTGCTTACATTACAGGTGCAATGAAGATCTCTTCCATTCTTGTCTTTGCAACCATCTTGCATATTCCGAAATAAAATGTATTTCATTACATCTTTCTTGCTTGTATAGCAAATATATAGCAGTCTGTGTTTTTTCAAACTTTTAATTTTCAAATCTTTGAAATTACATTTCAACAGATTGCCGCACTTGACAAAGTTGTGAAAAATTTAATCTTTATTTTCACTGAAAGCTTAATATTGTGTAAGTTCTGCCTTGGGCGTATTTTTCAGGAGCCGACTGATGTTACAATTATGGATGCAACGTCGTTAAAATAATCCGGCTACAAATAACCGCAGAATGAAATACATTTTTGTATAATGATAGTCTTTGACTGGATGCTATTTTTTTTTGGGGTGTTACCAATTAAAATACCCCTGGAGATTCTTCTCTATTCAATTTCTCTGAAACCTTATCATTTTCTTATTATTTTTTAAACAACATTTTAAAATATTAAAATTAAATTTCTAATATAAATTTTCAATATATAAAATTTTAAGAACGCTACAAAAAAAAAAATCATCTAAAAATTAAAAACATTTAACATTAAAATGAGAATCTTAAAGCCAATAACACTTTGTAAATGTCACAACTATTTTTTAAATACTTAAGACGACATAAACAGTAATGGAGATGACAACTGAAATGCAAAATATAACAGCCAAGACGCCAAGTGTTCTCACAAATGTACCAACTCAGAAATCCTTTAAAAAAAACACAAACACTTCCTTAACAAACTTACATACATACATATATACGACAGAAATGGGATGTGTGTACGAGTATCTGAAATAAAAGTATGAACTAGGTTTAAAAACTTGATAACCGGTGGTGGCATACTTGGCAAATGACATTGGCATGTTGATTGGAAACACTTTGTTATACAAGTATGAGAGTGAATACAACTTATGCCACAAAGGCAACAAAAACATCATCACCATCATCGTTGTAGTCGTCATCATCATCACCATCCATATCTTGAAAGGTTTTTATTTGTTGTGCCCATAAAGAAACAACAAAACAATCATATAACTAAAATGCAGATATTGTTTATAAAATGTACACTGTAAAAAATAATATTGTACACTAAACGTAATGCTGTTATTAAGAAAGTAATGACACTATGAAAATTATAAAAAATTTCATATCCTATTAATTTTGGAATTTATAATTCATAGCTTTGCAAATCTGTTCAAATAATCTGCTTATAACCTAGATTAAATATTTATTTATTTACAAAAGACTCATAAGCTTTTGATTGTCTGATCGTAAAGTTCAATCTTCCAATTCCTGTAGCTTTTTCATTTCTCTCCGTGTATAACTTGGTAAACGAGTTACATTTATTTCTTTATTATTATTTTTTTTTTTTATAAAAAAAATCATAAATGCATTTATTATTTTACGTTTGAGTTGACATCAATATACAAGCACTTAATGTTAATTTTATATTTCTTTTACTCTAAAAATGAACGAATGAAAAGAGAGCAATTTAAAGATGGACTTATCACTATTTTAAAAGACACAACATAAGCACAATTTGTAAATGAAACTTCTGACTTCTTTTCCTGTACACAATGATTAAAATTAGTTTTTTTTTTTTGAGAAAACGTTTCAAAACCGCATCGTTTTAAAACTTCGACTAATATTAGTTTTTATGTAGAAATTGGGGGCTCCTATCCAACATTTAACAATACTCTTGTTTATACTCGCGTCTGGAGGAATACCGGGTGAGAACCACACTATACAGATCCCTAAAGATGTTCAGCTAATGCGCCTCGGTTGCATATATTCCTAACACCTGTTGCACAGACTACTTGATATATATAACGCCATTAAGGCCGAACTTATGGCCTTCAAAGTGAGCAGATATTTTCGAATACTTACTGAATGCAAAGCGACCCGTTGATGACTGAAAGTTATGTAAAACACATCAAAATTGCAGGGCCGATTATTGGGCTCATGCGGGAATCTCTCATATCAGTAATATTAGAATTACTATTATAAAAAGCAAACAACTAACAATCAAAAATCTCACATCCATGGAACGATGAATAAGATAAGTTGTTTCTACGGAAATTGGAAAAATCTTGTCTGATATGAATAAGAAAATAACAGTAAAAGTATTTAAACTGCCTAGAAACCTCTTTGGCTTCATAACTAGTTATTGACGCATTTGTTGTATATCAAAAGGATAAAGTTACCCTACAATGATGTGGAAAGGACGAACATAAAACTAAACCAAAACAACTATTTGGACTTATTAATTTATAAAACCCCCGATCATATTTTTGCTCGTTATAGCCTTCAAGGAATGACAAAATAAATCATTGCTCTTTGTTTATCAAATAATGAATATATACATTGTCTATATAACCCACTTGTCCATAATGTACAATTCGATATGTTCTTTCATTTATTCACCAATATTTAAAAAGGGTCTAGAAATATGATCCTCTGCTTAATATTCGTTATTCGCTAATCAAGCATCAATATCCTATGTAAAATGTACAGTAATAAGAAAGCAGCACGAGTCACACTGCTCATAACTTTTCAATGCACACATGTGCACATATGTATGTGTGAGTATAAAATACGCATGTGTGTCGCCCATGTTTATGTGTTTTTGAGTTGATTCAACTAATTGACAACTTCTTTTGATTTGTGATTGTGTTGCAGCAATTAATCAGTCTTTGGTAATAAAAGCATTTAAAATACCTCTTTGAAAACCTTTTCCTGCTACACTCACATACAATTGACCCCCCCAATTCTTATACTCTTCCTCCCCACTCGTTTTTCATACATTATTTTCTTCTCGAGTATTCAGTTGTCAACATGTTTGTGCCTGCATGTATCATCAACATTGTCGCCAACATCGTTTTGTAACGACATCGACACACCATCATCATCAATCAGTTTTCGTTTGTTCATTATTGACCACAACCGTTGGAGGAAACTGAGAGGAAAGTAGGAAGAAATAAAATAATGAAAGAACGTAGCCAACATTTTTTGATGCTAAAAGGCAGGTAATGAATTAAAAAGCGTCAATTTGTCACACGCTTTTAGGTCTTTTGCCAGTTAATTTTCTTTTTAAAAAAAGTGGAAACAACAAAAATAACTTGCTCCCCACTATGGTTTACGTTTACAAAATGTTGCAGCAGCGACAGCAGCTATAGAGTACCACCACCAATTAGCTCCAAAGTGCCAGTTGCTAGTTTTTATAAAATAATACTCATACTCCCTTTTCCCCCTACCATTTACCTTGTTTTAATTGCTTGTTTTATTAATTTCTTTTTGTCTCTTGTTGCTGTTGTGGCCGTTGGTTGGTGAGATTTTGTTGGTGTAGCATCAATGTTAAGTGTTTGTCATTTCTTGTTTTGTTGTTGTTGTTGTTTTTTTTTGGTGTTAAAATGTTGTTTTGTCCCATAATCATCATTTATTTGGCTTAAACAGTTGTAAATTATACGCAAATTATTGTAGTCGATGTTGGACACATTTTACCTCCTCATTGTCATCATCTCACCTTTAGTTGTAATCTCCTTTTTTCGTTTATGTGGTTGTTGTTAGTTGGTGTTTTAAATAATTTGTTAATTAAAGTTTTTGTGTTTATTTGTCTGTCTGTATGTCTGTCCGTCTGTCCGTCTACCTCTGTATTTTTTTATCCCCATTTTGTTAAGTGAAGTGTTGACGCTAAACTTAAGTTGAGATTTGTTTTTATTGCTGTTATTATCATTGTTGTTGTTTTAATAATGCATGTGTGTAAACGTGGGAGTATAATGCATTCGTATCACAATTAACTCATGCAACTCATATATCATATGCTATTTTAAATGGAAAGTTATTTTTAAAATGACTAAGTTTTTTTTTCTAAAGTACTTTATACTCACAAATATATATATAAAAATATTTATAATTGGAAAATTTATTGAAAACTTCTTACAAGAAGTCATAGGAAACAACTAGAAATCCAACTTATTCATAGAACACCATTTGTGAAAAAAAACCTAATACTTTGTATGTCTAAGTAGAATATTGTATAGAATTAATTTTTACGCACTAAAGGAAAAAACTATTCAAAATCCACAACGGTTATTGACCACTTAAGTTATTAGCTTCATGATACCGTATGTTAACAAATTTTAAATAAATGAAATATAAAAATAAGAACTTGATACTGGATATCAACACGTATGTGTTCGATTTTTCTCTGGATGAGTGTTGAAAGTATATTTGTTTTTGTTTCTAAGCAAATTAAAAAATTATGTTGTTTTATGTGGAAGAAGCTACACCAAATCGACTGATTTGAAATAGGTGGGTAATAACCAAAAATATTGGCCTAAGATTCGCCTTAATTTTTAAAAATTGATTTAGAATCATATTCTAAGTTGATTTAACGATGTTTGTCCGTATGTACGTCAATGTAAACCTTTAAATCAAAATACCAGTCGAAATTTTTAAGACAAATTAATAAAATTTTGCACATAGATTTCTTATAGGATGTACCAAGGATGTGGACTATTGAAATTTGTTATGAAGATAAGTTCCCATATGAGACCCCTTTTTCGGAAATCAGCCGAAAGTAAATAAATACATAAAATATTTTGTATTCGTTTGTAATATTTTACACTTAATATGAGTATTGGTCTTAAAAAAAAAATAGACAAGGATATTACCTTCATAACAATATATACATAGTTTTTTACATCAAAAGCTCAAAGGTTGCAAATAAACGAATCCAAACTCTTTCAACTCAAAAACCAGTATTTTTAAAATTCTTATATAAAATTATATATTATTGACATAACTTTTCTCCATATGGATATAAAATTTCAAGTTGTAACCTTTTTTAATTTAGGAGTTATAGACAAAAATAAAAGCTATAGAAAATAAAATGTTAATTTTACTATAGTTTTAAAAACAATGACATTATCTTATAAATATATTTTGGTTCATAACTCCTAAAGAAGGGTTTCATTATCAATATATGTATTTTTTAAAATACCTTTTTTTGAAATATTAAGCTTTCGAAGTATATAAATGTTTTACTTGTCCGTTTCGAGTCAATATGTTTTTCTATTAAATGAAATAAAAATAAGAATTGTACAATGTATATTTTAAAAGTTATGAGCAATAAAGTGTGATTACTTTTGGAAAAACTTCAACCGCTCCTCGATGATATCAAATCCGAAAATGTTTGTTTATTGTCCGGTTTGATATAGAGTAACCAAATTGTTGACATTTGTTAGACCCTGTAAATAATATTTTAAAATTTTAGTTTCTTTTGAAATATATTGTTTTTAGTTATGTTACTATCAGAAAAAAGAATCGTTTTTTTATAATTCAAATTTAAATTAGAAATTCTTTCTTCACATTATTTTTCTATAAAATAAAATATTTAAAAAACCGGGTGAAAGTTGGACTCGTTATGACGAAAAATCTGCACCAAAGTATGTTAAAAATTTAAGGACCCTGATCATTTTATTTCAACTTGTGGATATCCCACGGTCTGTATGCCATCAGCATAAAACTACCGTTTCATTTTGAGCACCAAGTCATGCTTTGCCAGGTCCTTTCTTATCACTTCTGTGCCTTCTTTCATGTTGAATTCGAACACTTATCGAACAGTATCGCTTGTACAATTCCTGGTACGTCCGACATCGATACTCTCCGTTTATGCGTATTTTTTTCACTTGAAAATTTTCAGTATCTATGACTTTCGAGAAAAGTGCTGCAGAAATAGCACCAATTCACATTCACTGCTCTTTAATTTATTTCCAAGCTGATCTTGTTGTTTTAATTACAGTGGGGTAGATCAATTCATACAGGAAAATAATAAAAATCTGTATAATTCGGCCAAAATAAAAAATTAAAGCTAAAAAATCCTTATTATTTTGAAAAGAAATAACAATTTAACTTAAACTTTTTAAACTCATAGTCTTGAACTTTTAAATCACAAGATTTATAAACATGTTTCGCTTTAGAATTCTCTAAAAATAATTGCATTATTCTAAGAGCAGTAAAAATGCGTTTCATTATTTCAATTCTATTAATTGACTTTGTAAACAAAAAAATAAAACTTTTTTGAATTGGTTTGATATTTTTTCTCACAAATTAAGTTATAAAATACTTAAATGACAATTAAATGCAAATTAATTTCATTTGACTATAATTTAATTATCAAAATCTTTAATAAAATTTCGCACAGTTTAGTGAAAGACAATATCTTAAATGAAATCTGAGGTCATCAATTTTATTTCGACAGTCATAAATTTGATTAAATTTTTATTTTTTTACTTTATTTTTGTTGTTATTTTATTTACGTATTGATTTGTTTTTGTTACGTTTTGTGCAAATTAAACAAATTGATAAATATTTAAAATATAAAATGCAATTTTAATTGGATGCCATTGGATTGAAAACGACAATAAAATTGGTTTTAATGCAAAACAGAAATAAACACAAATTAATTAACATTTAAAATACCAGTTAAATTGAGGAGGGGGCCAATACAAAAAACAAAAAGAAAAAAAACTATATAAATGATATAAAATAAAAAAATTAAAAAGCTTTTAAAATTTTTATGATTTTATTTAAAAATCACAATAACAAAACTGGTATAATGACAACTAAAAATAACTCAGCAGGATCAATTAATACACAAAAATGAGAAGCTAATTGATTGAAATAACACCATTCATTCATTCAACCATTGCATATTTATTGAAAAAAAGCCACCAAATGATATGAAAATATTTTGTGACATTTTGTTGGTACGTCTTTCCGTCTGTTGGTCCAATTGTCCGTCCGTCCGTCCATTCACTTTGATAAACTCTGTAAATGACAACAATTTCAAGTTGGACTCTTAACAAAAAACAAGAATTTTTAATTCGTTTTTATTTCATCTTCTTCCATATGAAACATTCAATTTTTGATAAGAAATTAGTAACACGAAACAATCATTGACTTAAATACTAACTGGCTGATTGACTGAAACAACAACAAACAACATTTAAACAACTGACTATTTGACACTGTGTTTAGACGATCAAATTTTAGAATGAGGGTATTATTATTGTTTTTATGACTCATTGTTTCAAAACTGACGCC
Source organism: Phormia regina (assembly GCA_001735545.1). Lineage (NCBI taxonomy): Eukaryota > Metazoa > Arthropoda > Insecta > Diptera > Calliphoridae > Phormia > Phormia regina. The sequence goes on along the minus strand of MINK01191839.1, from coordinate 1,087 downwards.
ACCAAATATTTTAATGTCTATTTTTTTTTTTTGTGTCAGCACCAGCGTCAGTCAGTATCACGGTATCAGTATTATGAAAAGTCAAATAAACGATTTACTTCCTTTGCGTCTTTCTTAATATCAGTCTTTCTTTTATTCTTACCATTTAGTGTTATTTTGTCAATGTTATTCATTTTTTGTGTAACAGGTAACAAATTGTTTGAAATTAGAATTTTAAATATTTCGTTAAGTGCTTATACGTTAGATCGCTCATCGCTAAGACAGAAACAAACTGTTTCTCATTTACTTTAACGATACGCGCATTGTTATCAATTGGGTTGTAAAAATTTCAAAAATTATATGAATACATAATTATTTAGTCCCGTTTTCAAAAAAATATAAAGAGCAAAGGAAACCCCTTAAGAACTGCAGTTAAATGTTTGATAGTGACAAAATATATAGAATCAATTATTATACCCACATATACAAACGTAAATTCTCTATTGTGTGCATGTATAATATTGAGTCCAAAGTTTTAAGTGTGCGATCAACTCAATAACAAATTAAGCGGTTAATGTTCATATTTAAGATAAAACACACATTTCAAAAAGTTGTAACAAACAAACAAAAAGCTGCAGTAAAATTACTTAACGAAGTAAAAAACAACAATGAACCTAACTCAATAAAAGGTGTTATTTTAATGTTCTGTTTTTGTTTCATTTTGTCTCTTTTTTATGTACGATTATGACTTTGGAAGTTGACATGATTAGAACAAACACTCGTAAACTTAAAAAATGAATTGGTATTAATATATAACTATGTTTTTAACTTTCCTAAATACTTAATGTTTATGCTGAGCTACTGACGGTATTAGGAGCTTTAATGGTTCACTTGATCACCTGACTTCAGCAAGCAAGTGTACAACAATTAAATTTTCTCGATATTTCTCATGAAAACTTCTAGAAATATTAAATCCTTTATGTATATATAGAAAATAAACGTATAAATGGAACAACATCTTCGATTTGAGATCACTACTCTTTCATATTAAAATCGATATTTTCATGAAAAAATCGTATAATTCCTGTATCTTGGTAAATATGCGTTT
>MINK01191838.1:10134-20875 GCA_001735545.1 Phormia regina | reverse complement strand
ATGTATTTGGTATCCATAAATGACGATTTTGTGTCTTAAAAACAATTAAAAAAAAAAAATATCAAAAAAATTGTATTTTTAAATATTTTAATTTTTTTTATTTGTTTATTTACTTTTAATATTTTTACGAAAAAAAGTTACTCTGAAAAAAAAAAAAATAAATAAAACAAAAACAATACGAAAAGACGTAATCCCATGCTAACGAAAGCGTAGGAAATACAGAAACCCAAATTGATTCGAATTCGTTCGACTTACTTTCGTTCGCTTTGATTTTCGTTCGACATAGAGAAACAGGTTATAAGACCATTATTTCTGCATATTCCATAATTTTTATCTCTATGTAATTTCCCTCTAACTTCACTATTTCAATTGTTTGCATTCAAAAAAGCATTTCTTGTTGTGTACCATTCAACAAGGAAATCGTACATGAATGCTAAATAAATAATTGAAAAACTAAACAGTTGCAAGGTGTAAATTGTTGTTTATATAAATTTACATTTAATAAACTGTTTAACAAGCAATATAGAAGAAAAAACAGATATTTAAGAATTAAATTTTATCTATTCCAATATTTCATAATGAAATTAGTAAAATATTCATAAAATAATATTGACATATTTTCCAACTGTTCATTAAATTACCTGTTCTTTTTTTATAATATTCGAAAATAATTTTCTTTGCAGACGTCTCCTCTTAACCGGTACCCCGTTACAAAATGATCTTATGGAATTATGGTCATTAATGCATTTCCTAATGCCCTATGTTTTTTCGTCACATCGTGAATTTAAGGAATGGTTTTCCAATCCCATGACTGGTATGATTGAGGGTAATATGGAATATAATGAACAACTTATACAGAGGCTGCATAAGGTAATAAGACCATTTTTGCTGAGACGTTTAAAGAAGGAAGTCGAAAAGCAAATGCCCAAAAAGTATGAACATGTGGTCATGTGCCGTTTATCAAATCGTCAGCGTTATTTATATGATGATTTCATGAGTCGAGCCAAGTAAGATTAATTGGGACTATTTTTTTAAAATATTTAAAGCAACTTAATTAATTTTTTCTGTGTCCTTTTAGAACAAGAGAAACCTTATCTACGGGAAACTTATTGAGCGTTATCAATGTTCTTATGCAATTACGAAAAGTTTGTAATCATCCAAATATGTTTGAAGTGCGCCCCACATTATCACCTTTTCAAATGGAGGGTATTTCATATGAAACGTCTCGTTTGATATGCGATCTAATGGAATATGATCCATTTACGGTAAGCGAAACACATTTACTTTTTTCATATAAATTTTTCTTTAATTATTAAATTTTTTAATACATAAAATTAAAAAAAAATATATATATATTTATAACTTATCTTTCTTTACTTTATTTATTTTATTTTCCAGCAAATTGATTTACATTCTCTTAATTTGTTACTTGTTGAATTGGAATTGACTCTGACGGCGTATGTCTCACATAAGTCTAGACTGCTGGCAGCGCCACGTAAATTAATCGAGGAAATCGATTCTATGCCCGAACCTCCACCAAGATGTCCTACGGGAAAATATAAATTTCATATACGTGTCAGAGATGTTAAAGTTCAACAAAGTATAAATACACATGCCAAACAAACAGTAAAAGTGGGAGCAAGTCCAGCCATGAAACTGGAGGGTAATAAATTTGTGCCAGTCAATCCAACACTGGCTATAAAGCCTTCCTTGGGATCAGCTGCTGGAGAAAGTGCTAATAGTCGTATCTGTAAGCGTATTAATAATGTTATAAATCCAGTAGGTGCGCCTAAACTTGGTCCAATAACACCCGCTTGTATTACCACAAGGTCTCGAGATGTTTCTATGACCGATAACGCCATGGGACCAACACCAGCGAAACAGATTAAATTACAGGACACTATAAATGGAGAAACATTGAAGGCAACAGTTAAAAGTGAAAAATCAAAAGATGATAAAGCGTTGGTAGCTGCTTTGGCAAAACAGGTTAAAACAAGTACAATAACGGCCCGAGCGGTGAGTTTGTCATCTGATGACGTAACTGTTAAGACTGAACCCAAGGAGGATGCAGATGATGATACTTCGTCTGAGTTGGATCCCATTTATAATATGACCGACATTTTACAGCAACGAAAAGAACAAAGGTTAGCGCGGCTCAAGTTGATGGCCAATGTTAATAAGAGACGTACAGAAGCCACTCCTATTTATGGTGCTGATTGTCGAGAGTCCATAGAACAATGTAAAGATGCCAGTAATCTTCTGAAATACTCTACTTGGCAGACAAGAGGTTTAACAAACTGTTCTACTGCCATGACACGGCGACATGATAATTGGACTTTAAATAAGATTTTGAAATCGTATGAACAACGTTGTGAAGATTTGAAAAAAATATTTCAAAATTTTGTCATCTATGTACCGTCCGCTTGTGCGCCTCGCATACGTTTCTATGTTAATAATTTAACGTCCACACGTTATTTAAGAGAACAAGAAATCGAGAGAACTATACAACATGAAATGTCACCAAAACTGACCATGTTACATCCGATTATATCGGCGATGACAACACAATTTCCCGATCCTCGTCTAATACAATACGACTGTGGTAAACTCCAGACCCTAGATCGTTTATTGAAACAATTAAAGTCGGGTCATCATCGTGTGTTGATCTTTACACAAATGACAAAAATGTTGGATGTTCTGGAGGCCTTCCTTAACTATCATGGTCATATCTATTTGCGTTTGGATGGTGCCACGAAAGTAGAACAAAGACAACTACTTATGGAGCGCTTCAATACTGACAAACGTATATTCTGTTTTATACTTTCGACACGATCGGGAGGTGTAGGCATAAATCTAACTGGAGCTGATACTGTGATATTTTACGATTCAGACTGGAATCCCACCATGGATGCTCAGGCGCAGGATCGCTGTCATCGCATAGGACAAACACGAGATGTACACATCTATCGTTTAGTTTCCGAGAAGACAATTGAAGTGAATATCCTTAAGAAGGCCAATCAAAAACGTATGCTTAGCGATATGGCCATTGAGGGTGGTAACTTTACTACATCGTACTTTAAGAGTTCCACCATCAAAGATCTCTTTAATGTGGAAACGCAACAACAAATGGGTGATACTGCTAACAATACTACAACAACTATTCCTGTAACAACAACCACTCAACAAGAAACATTCGATAAACCTACTACATCGACGGCGTCTTCGTTAGAAAATCCAGAAATTGATTTGGAAAAACAATCTTTAAAGGCTTTCGAATCTGCTTTAGCCGCTGCAGAGGATGAACAGGATGTACAAGCCACCAAAACTGCTAAAGCAGAAGTAGCCGCCGATTTAGCTGAATTTGATGAAAACATTCCATTGGATGAAACCACAACTGCGGCTGATGCTAATGTTGAACTAAGTAAAGCCGATTTGGAAATGCAAAATTTGGTTAAACAGGTTAGTTGTTATTTAACAATGACATTATTTTACAATTCAAATGATTATGCTTAAGATTTACTCTTGTATTGTAGTTATTGATTTCAATATTTTGAGTTTATTTTAAGCTAGATAAAAAAAAAAGACGTTCAGACATAGTTAAAGCGATTTTTACTACGCCTAATTATATCACTCAACGTCTAACAGTTTAATTTTAATATTAAATATTTATAGTTTTAAGGTACAAATTTAATTTTAACATCGAATTAAAGAGAAACACAGAATCTTTTGAATTCTATGCCTGGCATTAAATATTTAAAGTTTTAAATTTTCTATAAATTAAATTTTAACAGGAATATTTAGTGCCAATATTAATAATTTTTATTTTTATAGACGTTCAGACATAGTTAAAGCGATTTTAGCTACGCTTGATTATATCACTCAACGTTTAACAATTTATTATTTGTATGTGACTTGAAGAATTTGGAATAGGCTTAGATTTTTAATGTAAATTAAACAACAAGCTCTCATTGTTGTTTCCAGCGGCATCGAATATTTAAAGTTATAAATATTCTATAAATTATATTTTAACATTAATTTTTGATGCCTATATAAATAATATAGGCGCTCAGACATAGTTAAAGCGATTATAGCTACGTTTAATTGTATCACTCAACGTCAAACAGTTTTTTTTTCTTAATTCAAAATATTTTTTTATTCCGGGCATTTAGAATATATAAAGTTTTATATTTACGATTAATTTAAAACATTGATATTAAGTGCCCAGATAAAGCCTTTGTAAGTGTGGACGCTCAGACATAGTTAAAGCGATTTTTGCTACGCTTGATTATATCACTCAACGTCATACAGTTTTTTTAAATTAAAACAAATTATAGTTTTATACTCGAATGTTCTTTTTCTCAAAGTTGTTACCTATTAAGCGCTTTCGAAATGACTTTAAAAAATGTTAATCATCTTCACTAAATAAACGAAATATTTTCTTTTCATTTTTTAATTTTCAGCTCTCGCCCATTGAACGTTATGCTATGCGCTTCGTTGAAGAAACTGGTGCCGCTTGGACAGCTGAACAATTACGAGCTGCTGAAGAAGAATTAGAGGCACAGAAACGTGAATGGGAAGCAAATCGATTGGCGGCATTGCAAAAGGAAGCCGAGTTGTTGAAACAAGATGAGAGTGGTGAAGAACCATTAACATACTCACGAAAGGATGCAACAAATCAGGTTAATAAAACATCTAATACTAAGAATAATAACAAAAATCGTAATAGAAATAGTAATAAGACAAGTTCAGCGGCTAATCGTAAAATACAAAGAAATAAACAAAGATTAGCGGCTTTAAGAAATCGTAAAGATTCCTCCACAGCAACAACAGCTAAAAGTGGAGCTAGAGTTCAACAAAATCGTAGACAATTACAAATGAGAAGGCGACGCTCAAGTACTAGACTACAAAATAAGCCAACAACAACTAAAACTAACAGACAAGATAGGAGACGGGCGGGTAATCGTAATAGTAGGGGTTATAGTCGTGACAATAGTGCACATGAAGATAGTAGTAATGCTAGTAGTAGTGATGTTGAAGAAGATAATGAAGAGGAAGAAGATGAAGAAAATGAAGAAGAAGAAGAACAAAATGAAAATGTTACGGAAGAAGAAGATAATGACAGTGAAAATGAAACTTTAGAAGAGGAGGATGAAGAAGAAGATCAGTCAGAAGTTAGTGAAGATGATAGACAAGAACAGGATTCATCAGAAGATAATGAGGAAGATGATAAAGATCAGGAGTTGAGAAAAAAGGCCGTTAGGCAGTCTAATAAGTTTAAAAGGACTATAAAAGTAATAGACTACGAAGAGCTAGAAGTAATACCAAATAAACGAAGACTAAGATCCAAAAATCGATCTACAGTTCGTAGTAGTTTAAATAAATCCGACAAGAAAACTTTGGCCAGTCCTAGAAAATCACCGGCGCGAGGTCAAAAGTCTTCTTGTAATATAACCAATAGAAAGACCACACGCACATCAATAGCTGCTGCAGCAGCAGGCAATGACTTGGAGACAAGTACAAAACAAAAAACTGGTGTAAAAAATCAAAAACTTTTGAGTTTTGCCCAAAAACGTTTGCAACAAAAGCGACGACAAGAAATATTGCGTAAGAAGCAGGATGTGAGTGGTGAGCAAAGAAAACGTAAATTAAGTTTAAGTCCAGGCAAATCGGCGGCATCATCTTCTATAGCAAAGAGAAGAGCTACAGAGGCAAATACATCGCGTCGAGCCTTAAGACATAGTCCTAGAAAGGCGGCACAAAAAGAAGAAGAAGAAGAACATGAAGATGATGACGATGAACAGGATAATGTAAAAGATGAGAATCAAAACGAAGAAGAAGAAAGTAGGGAAACCAATGAAGTTGACGAAACTGAGGAAGAAAAGGCAGACACAGCTGAAGATGATACAGACATGGAACATGATGAAACTTTGGATGATAGTAAATTAAATGAACCAAAACATTCTAGCGCTAGGGGAAGTTCAGCAAATTTTAAAACAAGAACTAGAACTATACGTAATATACCTGTAAGAACTATTGGCGGCAAAACCATGAAAATAGATGAGAACGACTCAGAAGGAGAAGGTGAAAAAGCTGACAATAAACATACTCACAACTCAGATAACGATGAAGAAGATGATGATGATGACAAATCAAGTTATGCTACGGCTGGTGATAATGATGACTTTGATGACGGCGACCACAGTATGGATGAAAGTCATCAGCGACAAGAAATTCATGAACATAATCCGATTGATGTTGGTAATTCCTCAAGTATGGATGTTTGGGCTGCACATAATCAAGATACCACTACCAATTCCACCTATTATAATGTATCCGATGAATCAGATTCCGAAGATAATGATAGCTTATCCACATTAAATTCCACCCTAAAGAAAACACCCGTTTCGGCTGCTAAATCAAGCTCCACTTTACACTCAAGTCTACGAAATCAAACAGGCAATAGTACACCCCAACAACAAAACGATAGTCATACACCGCGAACACGCTCTAGAGGATCTGTTAAAATAAATCTTTGGACTTTAGATGAAAGTCCAGTTTTACCGACCAACACTAGACAACATCATGGCGGTGGAAGAGTCAATAAAAATCAACAACATAAATCAGATGATGAATCGACTAAAACAAATGATAATGATAAAAAATCATTAAGCGCAAATAAATCTACCACCTCAACTACCCAGAGTAGAACACAATCTGGAATTAAAAAGCCGACACAAAAAGCAAATGAAACTCCCACAAAGACCTCAAGTTCGGCAAATACTTTACACCGTTGGCTTTTAAAAACGCCAAGAACGTCAACAACACAAAAACAAGAAAGTAGTGGTGGTGCAAGTGGTAGTTCATCAGCAAATGGTCCTACAAAAAATTTAAGTGAATCTTCCACATCGTGATGCTGACAGATTTTAAGAAATCTTAGAAAACAGTATTAATTTCGCAGTCAAATTCAACGGATTTGCCTTGAACTATTAGAAGAAAATAAAAAAAATAATTGTTGATGTTATTGATGTGTGTGTGTGCGTGTTCATTATTTGAGGTTTCTTTTTTATTGGTTTTCAAGAGCGGATAAAGAATGTTTACTAAAATAAGTTTTTATTAATACAATATTCATTTTTAAACTGCCATTTGAAATTTTTGTTTATTTGGTTTTACGATAAAGTGATGTTTCGAAAATATATGTTTTCTTTTTTTTTTGTCAGTTAAATTGTTTTGAGATGGTTAAAATGCAAACTTTAAAATTTAAATTATTTTTGTAAAACATTAATGCCTTTACGTGATTTTATATTAAAATTGATTTATTACCTTTTTTATATGTTAAAAAGATTTGAAAATGATTTTAATTTTAAAGAAAAAATAGTTTTCAAATTTCACTAAAATTCTCTTATAAATTAAAAAATATTACTTGAAAAAAAAAAATGAAAAAATTCATGCTTCCTTGAGCCGATCTGTGATGTAAAGGACTGATCGATCGGAACATAGGGACAATGTTAAAATATTGAAAGTATTTCGATGTGATTGTATGGAGAGCAAAATAATACAATACAAATTTTAGATTAATTTGTATCATCTTAATTTTTTTTTTTTTTGTTATACAGAGTTTTGAATATTTCCAATGTGAATTTTTGTTAGGAATTTAACATAATGGTTGACAAACAAATTAATCAGATTTGTTTACTTTAATAATCTAAATGATAAATTTAAAGATTAACATTATAGCGAAAGTGTTGTTTTCCATTGGAAATTGTTATTAAAAAAACTGGTAATTTTCAGTTGTAAAAAAACATGAATTTTTTCTAGCACTAAATTTTGGTCCATAAACCGATATTTAAAGTATATCAAAAATATTTTTTTTAATGGATACAAATTACAATTTTTTTTTCTTTTTTGGGTAAAATATTAAAAACTTACACTGTATTAAGAAGGGCCCACAATGAATTATTTCCTACAACCTATTTCCAAACATATTTACTTTCCATACAAAGGCATCTTATTAAGATCATTTCTAATCGTTTCCGTAATATGAAAAATAAAATAGGAAATACGTTAAGGAATAAATAAAATATGCAAGAATGTGTTATTGTTAATTCATTGCACTCGAAATTAAAGTTCGATCGCTACTAAATCATTTTTAATTATAACAAAATTATTTACACTTAAAAATCTCTAAACAATTAAACTGCTACGAAACATTACTTTAACATAAAAGATCCATCCTTGCCTTTTTTAAATAAGATATTTTTTTGTTGTTAAAAACTTCTTTTGCATACTCCTGATTTTTCAAAAATTTTCTCCTTAAAATCTTCATAATTTTTACATTTAATTTCAAGAGATGATCAAACATTTGTATATTATATTTAAAAATAAAACTTTAAACTTGTAAATAATATTTTAATATATAAAAAAAAAATAACTAATAATAATATAACTTAATAATATAGAGTTATAGAAATTACAAAAACAAAATAATTAGATACTAGTTAGACTTGATAGATCTATATATAATAATCATTAAATTACAACTAAGAAGACAGAAAAAAAAAACAAATTAAAAACTTTCAAAAACCAATGTCCTGACACCAGAAAAAGTAATAAATTTCTGTTTTTTAACTTATATTTGCAAATACACAATAATTAAAAAAAAGTAAATGAAATTATTAAAATAAGAATTATAATTAATTGTTTTTTCCAAATTCAAAAAGTTAATAATGAAAACTGTTTTATAAATTATGTGGAAATTTAAAGCAAAAAAATTAAATGTTCATTAAAGTTTTATAACAAAACTGTGCAGAAAAACCTTTTTTTGTTAAAGGTTTATTCATTATTCATTAAATTTTATTATTAGTTATGTTAATTTTTAATTAAGTTTTTCATTTTTTTTTTAACTATAAGTCTTTTAGTTATTAATTATACACCTAGGAAAACCGGAAAGAAAATTAAAATTGTAGGTTTAACAAGGACTTGTGTATTTTGTTATATTATAAAGCAAAATTTACATAATTATTTATTAATTTATATACATTTAACAAAAATATCACGAAAAAAACATATTTTGGTCTTCAAAATATCTAACAAAAGCTATAAAATTTGAAATGAAAAAATAAAACAAAAAACATAAAAGAAAAAAATCTTCAAAAGCTTTTAACAAAAAAAATTAACATAAAAGAAAAAAATATATATAAAAAGAAATTGTATAAAAAATGTGTTTTATTTAAATTTTATTTATTTATTTTGTAATAAAACTAAAAAAAAAAAAAACAAGTGAAGACAATTAAAAGAAACAAATAAAATAAAAACCAAGCGAATCTTTGGCCCTTAAAACAAAACTTTAAATTAATTTTTATATTTTTGGAAATATTAAACAAAACAATTCTATAATAAAATTGTATATAAATTGTGTTGAGCTAAAAAAAAGAAAAGAAATTTTATTCAAAATAAAAAAAAATATTATTTTCTAATTTAATTATAAATAAAAAAAAATCTGTTTTGGTGTCTTCTTTTATTTTACTTTTTAAAGGTTTCTCTCTTAACAAAATTAAACTGTAAAAAAACAACTCAACCAGCTTCTTTTTCACCTCTTGCACTTACAAGGAATGTTTGGTAATGGCATTAATTTAAATTGAACTTAGTAAAACATAAATGTAACCTTAACAGGGGGCACCAAAACAGTTTAATTATCAGTTATTATCGTTTATTTCAAAATAAAAACTTGAAAATTTCCAAAATTTTTGCCATTTCCAAACGGCCTTAGATTTCGTTTTTTTAATTTATTTATTTTTTTTTGTATTGTTCTTACTACAGAAAAAGTTTTATTGCTAACAAAAGTTAAAAAACAAAAAAATAAATAAAATTTTTATAAAACCTTTAAATTTTAAGTCACCAAAACAGTTAACTAGAAAATAATATTTTTTTTCTTCTTTTCTTTTTTTTTTGTTTATATTGAAACAACAACGTCTTTACTCTGTGTGTCTGCTAATTTGTGTATATGGTGGGGTGTATATCTCTCTCTCTGTCTGTCTATCATCTACCTACATGTTCTATTCAACACAATCTTTTGTAATTCAAAAAATATAGATCTGGATTTCGGCCAATACTATGGAACAAATGCCGGTAAGTACATATTTTTCTTTTATTTTAATCTGCATATTATTTTAAATGAAAAAAAGTTAAGTTATAAAAATAAAGTTTGGAGTAAATTGTCTATATTTAAAAAAATTATTTCATTTATTAAAAAACCCGAGGGCCGTAACTGGCTTTTATGACAAAAGTTATATGATAAAAGTTATTACAAAAAAATATTCGACATAAGAGGAGTTAATGTATTTTTTTTTTTTTTTTAATAAAAAAAATCAGAATTTTTAAGTAAAGTTTATATTAGAACATAAAGATTTCAAATCTGTTTAAATTTTAAATTTAATACAAATGAAAATTAGTTTAGAGAGTCATTTATATAATGACATTAAAATTAATAGCAAAAATGTATTCAACATCATACTTTGTGCTACGAAAAATCTCAAAAATGAAATTTTTTTATTAACATGTAACTTTTTATTTTCGCTTTATAACGTCTTTTAAGCATTTTTATACCCTACACCACCAAAGGTGGTTGGGGTATTATGCGTTTGTGCTAATATTGTAACGCAGAGAAAAAATTTTCCTACACCCACCTTAAAGTATACCATTCGACCCAGAATCACTTTTTGAGTCGATTTAACGATGTCCGTCC
>MINK01191830.1:148-20313 GCA_001735545.1 Phormia regina | reverse complement strand
TTAGAGGCAACTACTTATTATATATTATTACTGGTAGGCATTTCAGAAAGTCATTTCTTTGATGTCTTTATAAAAACTAATTACGTTGAAGCTATTCAATAACTTATTGATTTCAAAGTATTGCAGAAGTCATTATTAGCCAAATGAATAGCAAAGAGTTACGTTATCGGCTATAAATAAATACTGAAATATGAAAAAGAAACATCCGACATATTTTTTTATATTTATTTATTTAAAACATATATTAAATGTTTCATCGTTTAATGATTTAGGTGTCATATTGGATCGTAAATTGAATTTTAATATGCAGGTAACTTCATGGTAAATAAGGCTAAATCATTATTTGGTTTTATATAAAGATGGTCAAGGCAATTTAATGATCCCTATATTACTAAAAACTTAGACCAGTTAGAGTATGCCAGTTTTGGAGTATGCGTCGGTAGTCTGGTGCCCCAACTATGGTTGTTATATAGATAGTTTAAAGCTGATGCTGAAACAATTCATTTTATTTGCATTGCGTGGGCTTGATTGTGCTTACATAACGGACTTGTGCTTACATAACTTTACGTTTGTATTAAATTTCATTAAAATATTTGAATTTTTAAGGTAATTTTGAGTGTTAAAATTCTTTTCCGGGAGAACATTTATATGGGGGCTAGGATAAATAATAGACCGATCATGACCAAAATCATTAGGCTTCGTCCTTGTGCAAAAAAATCATATGTGGGTATAGAATTTTCTTTTCTGTGTTACAATACTTGCACATGCAACCACCTATGGTGTTGTAGGGTATAATAAATGATAATTTAAATAATTGAATATACATTTTTTTCATAGGTTGAATTACAATTAATAAAATAATTTAATACGAATTATTCGCCATTGAAATTGGAATTTAGAATTTTCTATGTAAAATTTTAATTTAATTTGTTATAACCAAGGTTGGAAACCGATACCGTTATAAATACCGATACCGATTAAATACCGTTTAAAGTTGATTACCGTAACTGATACCGATACCGAAATAATAATTTTGTTAAATATACCGGTATTTTGGTTCCGATATTTTAAAAATATAATTTTTTCAACATAACATAATATTGTAAAATAATTGTTTAAATAATTTACTTGAGAAAATAAGAAAGATAAAATTATTTTTAATAATAAGAGTATATTTATAATTTATTTTATTTTAAAAAGGACTTTTACTGATTGTTTTCTGGTAATATCGTTTACAATAAGAATATTTTAAAAGAGTTTAAGTGCCTTAAATATAGTGCGACTTCATTTTGTTAAAAAGTTTTAGCAAACCCAAAAAATGTATTATCGAAGATGTGGCCATTTCAACTTATGATAGTCTTCCAATTATTTATCATATGAAACTAAAGTAGTTTCTTAATTTACTGTCTGTCATTTGCTTCTATGAATATTCTCTCCATAATTTTGGTTTCATTAAGACCAAAAATTTTCCTTCAGAAATTTATTGCATGGGCATGGGCTGCATAGTTCCGCTTTCCGGTAATTTTGTCCGTTATTCCCGAAAAATTTTAAAACAGTTAAGTGAAAGAAAACTACATGAATTTTAACAAACAAATATATTTTCAAAATTTTTAACGAATAATTATAATGTGATAAGTCCAGCTGGGAACTATTTATAAAATTTATTATTCTTTGAGTTACTTGTATGGGATGAATATAAGGTATGAATTGAAATAAACATATGTCAGCATTAAGAAAAAGCAAATAAAAATTTAAACCCATTGAAAAAATCTTATAATTTTCTAATTCAAATACGACATTTTTCCGAAGTCCAGAGCTGTACAGATCCGAAAAGAGTAACAATCATGTTTAAATCTGATAAGGGAATGATTTAGATCTTATTAGATTATCAATTATTTAGCTAATGATTGAAGATAATTAAAATATTTAATCCGGGAAAATTTGTTCCCGCTATCAAGCAAAATCGAAAAGTCGGGGAGTTTGAATTACATTCGAATTTCTTACTTTTAATGGTACGTCGTTTTGATTATTGNNAAAAATTTTAACGAATAATTATAATGTGCTAAGTCCAGCTGGGAACTATTTATAAAATTTATTACTCTTTGAATTACTTGTATGGGATGAATATTAGATATGAATTCAAATAAACATAAATCAGCAATAAGAAGAAGCAAATAAAAACTTAAACCCATTGAAAGGATCTTGTATGGATAATATACGGAATTAATTTAAAGAGAATGACTTTCTTTTTCTCCATTTCAATGACAAATTTATATAGTCTATATAGACTATATTGTCGATATTATTATTTTATAATTTGATACGTTTAAATATGAGATACACTTTAATCATTTTAAGTAATGTTGATAGATCATCCTATTGAGCTATAAACAATTTTATAACATTTGAACTCGCATTTAAATTACCTCAAACGGATTACGAACTTTAAGAATTATTAAGTACTATATTTATATGTGCACTTTTAATAAATTATTTTTCAAAGATATTTTCGAAAAATTTTTTAATATAATTTTCTGATTCAAATACGACATTTTTCTGAAGTCCGGAAAATCATTAGAGTAACAATCATATATAAATTTGAAAGGAATGATTGCAAAGATAATTAAAATATTAAATCTGTGACCCCTGAAAGTCGAAAATTTGTTCCCGCTATCAAGCAAAATCGAAAAGTCTGGGTAAATATTCTCCTGCGACTTAAGAGTTTGAATTACATTCGAATTTCTTACTTTTAATGGTACGTCGTTTTGATTATTGGGACTTAGAGACCTAATAAGTACTTTTTGTTGTAGCAACATTAAACAATTTTTTTCTGTATTAGAAAACTTTTGCACTCTTTAAAACAATTTTTCTTTCAAAAGTCGAGTTTAATATTCCAAAATGCATTGTTACCATAAAAGAAGTATTTGTAAAAATCATATAAGGATCTCTTACGTTAAATATTCATATTTTTAAAAATTTTAGGTGCATATTTATTAAATAAAATATGTAATTTATTCCAAAAATTAACTTTTTACGGTTTTTTCCAGTTTTTTTTCAATAATAACGGCATTTACCGGTATACCGTTACCGATATTTCAAATACCATTATCGATACCGTTACCGAAATAAAAATAAATTTAATACCAATACTGTTATTCGTTTCGGTTTCCAACCTTGATTTAGAGTTAATAATTTTTGTATTTTATTCAGTCTCAAATTCATTATTGTAATAATTTTTGTAGATTTATCAGACACTAGCAGGATGGAATGCATTTTTTGATTCGCTACGATCTTCATCAGCATCCATGTGCCTTTTAGTGATAGTAAAGATCTTTGTTTAAATTTCAAGAACAAAAAAAATTAATAAGATTAATAAGATTAAAAAAATACACAATTACCCAAAAAACGCCGAAAATCCCAAAAGTTGGTTTCTCACATTTTTTTTTTCCAAAGTCCGTCAATTTAAATTTAAAACTTTTAACAACTTATTATAAATTCTGAAAATATATTCCGTTTGCAGATTCCTGCTTTAGAATTATAAAAAATAAAATAGATTAAATTCGACAGGGCGTGTAGCTTGAGCACTTGAGTTAGTTGGCTTAGTTTTTATTCTAAAGTCATCTCTGTGAAGATACCTTTCAGAAAAGTATCAATTTTTATATGTTGCTAAAGAAAATTTAAATTTAGAAAAAAACGAGAAAAAAAGACCTACCATTCAGTACTCTACACCATGACCTATGTGTACCGAAATTTGGGAAGGGGGCAATTATGGACCTATACTTGAATTAGGTATAAAATAAAATAAAAATATTAATACAGAATATTACGTTGATACTAGGATTCACATCTATTTATGAAGTTTTGGGTGATTCCCGAAATTAAGTCTTATATGGGAGCTATGGTCAATTATTAACCGATCTTCGTAAAATTTGGTACTCATGTTAATATTTGTATGGAACTCATATTCAAATAATGATAAAATAATGGACCGATCATAGAAAACCAATAAGCCGTTTCATTCAACCTGCAATTTGTAACAAATTTTATATGGACAGCCAGCCAGACGGAAGGACGGACGGATGGATATCGTTAAATTGATTTAAAATATAATTCTGATTGATACACTTTAAAGTGTGTATGGGATAATTATACAAACATCCGCACAGACGGATAATACCGCAACCATCTATAGAGGTGTAAGTTATAAATAGTGAAGACAAATTTTCGATTAAAAAAAATCTCGAAAATCACTTTTTTATTTTCAAAATCGCTTACTTTTGGACTCGGTAAAGATATCGACTAACAAATTCGGTCAGAATTGCTATATATATGGAAAAAACTATACCAAGAATATACAAAATTGAGGTACATAAAAATTCAAACGCAAATAACTTTAAGACTATAAGAGATAAATAGGACTTGCAAGCATATTATCGGGTTCTAGTATTTAATATAAAAATCAGACGAGAAAAAAATTGGTCAGCGATTAATTAATGTTGTATGTGACTGATACCTTATTTTGAGCCCCCTTAGCTCCGCCCCTAAAAGGTTTGTTAGGTCAGCCAACGCAAGTTACAGATTTATTTTCAGAAATTTTCGATTGAAATTGCATCTTTTTTATAGAAAGAAGAATAATAATTAATGATTGAATTTTAAACTTACATATAGAATAACTTATAAAGCTGTTAATAATTAATTTCATATTGAAAAATTAGTTATCGTTAACTTGAATTCCATTTGAATAACAAAACTTTTAAAGTTTCTTCATTGTTTCCCCCCCAAATGTTATACACTTCCCACAAAATATTTTACTATTTCTTCCTTTTTTTAATTAAACCAAAAAAAAATTAAACCTAATTTTTTTCTAAAATTTTTTTTCATTTACTTTTATTTACACAAAATCCTTATTCCAAAAAAAAATAATAATATTTTAAACTACACTAAACCAAAGAGTCCTACCAGCGCCTTATGAAGTCTTTCGTATGTACTAAAAAAAAAACAAAAACAACAAGATCCTACTAGTACTAAAAATAACTCAAAAATAAATATATTGTAAAAAACTCAAAAATTGTATTCGAGAAATTTTCTTTTAAATAAAATTTCAAAATTTATGTAAAAAAAAATAATTTAATTTAATTTTGTACAAAAAAAAACACAATTCAACATTTACTTTCGATAACCAAAAAAAAAAAGAAAGAAAAAAAACTTTGGTAAGTTTTTTTTGTTAATAATTATTTTTTAAAATTTCATTTCTCTACTTTCAACTTTCAAAATCAAATTACACCAACATTTCTTACTTTTTCAAAAAACAATAAAAAAAACAAAACAAAAATGCTATACCTTATTTTGTTCACTTATGTTTATGAATTATTTAAAACAAAATTAACTAAAATTGATAAATTTCTAAATAAAGTAGAACTATAACAACAAATTAAATGATAAATCTGTAAATTTTGTAAATATAAAACAGCAGTAATTAAACCTACAAAAAAATATCACTTTAAAACAAACAATAATTACTTTTAAAATCCTTTCCAGATACATATACAAATAGACTACATACACCTACACACCCCCCCCCCCCCCCTCACACACATACACACATACACCTATATATACATAGTTATACCACACCCACACATTTAAGTTTTAAGGATGAAAATGCAGCACCTTAAATTTGCAATTACTTGTGCACTCGTTTTTTTCGTTTTGAATCCTTATTTAGCAACCACAAACTTTGTCTAGGAGTGTAAAACTAATTTAAAAATTTTTGGTTATTTTATTTTTTTGCAAAAACTTCCCTCCTCCCCTTTTGTTATAAGTTTCTCTATTTTATATCTTTGTTTTGTATAAGTAACTGTTTATATCTAAGGTTTAACAGTTTCCTCTTCCTTAATGTTATTTTAAATTCTTTAGTGTATGTTTCTAGAGTTTTTTTTTTGCATGTTTTTGAAATGTTTTTCATAATTTTTTTTGTTGGTTTTTAATGCTTGTTAATTAATTATTATATTTTTTTGTAGCTGTGTGCTGGTAAAAGTTAAAAAATAATACTAACGATTAAGAAGTTATTAAGATAATTTGTACTTAATTAAAAAATCTAAAAGTTTACTAAACGCTTTGACAAAATGAGCATGAATTTGGCAAAGGTTATACAAATTCTATAGATTTATCTATGACTATGACATAGCACTTTGGCCTAGAAATAAATAGTTTAATTTTTTCTGCACACTGGGGTAAAAGGGGTAAAAAATGGCTTACAGTGTATGATTAAAAAGATTAAATGGAAATAATTATGGAACTTCGGAATGTCTGCTGCGATTTCAATGAAATTTTACATAGAAATAGTAGAGATAGAGACGATCTTAAGTTTTGAGCTTGGACCATATAGACTTATATGGGACGAGTCCACAGAGTCCCAAATTTGGACACCTCGAGTGTAAAATTATTTAATAACGATCCTAATTCCTTATATATGAACGGATTTCTAATACTTAGAAAGTATTCTTCTAGTCAAGATCTACAATAACAACGTATGAATATCTTTTCTAGTTTAAGAGATATTAGACTTCAAAGATTAATATATATATATATATATATATATATATATATATATATATATATATATATATAATATCATTAAAATCTACTTATATTTAAATAAAACTATAAACTACAAAAGAATTTTAAGCATAATTAAACAATGGGAAATGTGCCCAAAAAATTCCACAAATTCATCCTTTGAAAAAACAAGTCTCAAACAAATTTATTTTTTATATATTTTAAAAGAGAACAAAATTTCCGTAAAAAACTAGAATTTAAAAAGAAGGTATGAATTTGGCTCTATATGCTAAAATAAATGACAGTGTGATTTCTTGTTGCGCAACTTATTTATAAAACCCTGGCCCTACCTACAGTCCCTATCAACACTTTATCATTTTTAAATTTACAATATACTGAAATCCATAACTTCCAAATCTATAATAATCCCATTCTATCAAAATTCTTAGAAAAATAGTCATCAATGAAACCTGATTTCGAAAAAATTAATTTTAAATTTTTAAACTATTAGGTTTCTTCCCTTTCAGATTAAATTAAACATATGCAAAAAAATTTTTGTTAAAAAAACGGAAAAATCTACTTTTTTAAAAGTTCAAATTTAATGGATTAACTTTTCTTATATAATATATTTAACAAAACTTCTTTCTTACAACACTGTTGTTATTATAGTTTAACGAATAAAAAATTTTGATAATAACTGGAAATTGGACCCGTTGAGAAGAAAAGCTTCACCAAGGGCAAGATAAAACTTGAGTATTCAGACTTTCTAAACTAAACAGTATCATTAGGACCATTTCACATGACAACAAGTTTCCCATTATCACTTCTCAACTATCAGAGTTCCTTCTCATATAATCCTTCTCGAATTCAGTTTGAGAATAAAGAATCGGGTCTCCTATTTTTTAACACAAAAAAATAATCTCATCTACGACGTGGATCCAAATTTGCTAAACCTGATTAATTCGCCTTAAATAGGTTTATTATGCTAAATACTCAAAAACTAACCATCTGAAATTTCATAGAAAATCAGAAAAGCATTCGAAATTCTACTTTCACTTTTTAAATCCGCCCGTCTGTCTATCTACACTAGAAAATGACGGTCGAAAGATCAATACCAAAATATTTAGAAAGTGGATCGTTTACTTTCAGTTTATTTAGTATATTATTACAGATGAAATATCATTTTGTTAAATTACCTATCAATTTTCTATCCTCCATAATAGCGAGTTGTGTCGGCAAATCAGCGGGATTGTTCAAACCACTTTTTTTTAACAATAATTCTGTAACTTACGCACGTTGATAACTATCCTCCAATTACTTATGTCCCACATACGTAGAAGCTAAAGGTGTTTTTTCGTTTGCATCGGAAAAGATATAGTTTCTTTGTCAGTTCGGTGATGAGTTGATAGCGCACTCAAAGTTTGAAAACATTTGTTTATTTTTAGAACTTTATTTAACTTGGACGAGCTCGAATCTATTTACCCGAAAAATACCTTTTTAACCATTCACATCACTTCATTACATCCTATCCTAAAAAATACTACCAACGTAGACCATCACTACTTAATCTATCTATTAGATCAATCCAATCCGAAAAAAAAAAACTGACATAAACACGACGCTGGACACATTTGGGGTGCGCGAACCTACCGCCAACCAGAAAACAAATGAATTTAACGCCTATTTTTCACGACACACTAATCGTTTACATTTCGGAGCCTTAAGCTCCATGAATATCTTTTCATAATATAAAAAGACTTGTTCTAAACCTCCCAACGCGAATTTTGTAAAAACTTTCACTTCCTTTTCTTAACCAAAACACCATGACCCATAGTATGACATGTCCAAGAAGGATCTCGTATCTCTCATTATTAGATCGGTTCACTAGTGACCTGTCTTTGTTAAAGGTCTTGACTTCATTCAAATTTTTTTTGTGTGTAGACCAAAATATGAGATATATTTTCAATATAATATTATTATCTACTTTTTTATCTCTTACTTCTTATTTTTTTTTGTTCCTTTTTGACACTTTTTCGCGCTTTGATCTCCGGCCCTTTGACCCATTGTTTGATGTAATCACCCTTGCAGGGGGTCGATCACAGCAGACGGACAACCAACGACTGCATGGTGGGAGGGGGGCCCCCGACTCATGACCCCGCGAAAGGGAGACAACATGGACATCAAAAGGACCATAACAAGGACGAACGGACAGAGGTGGGGCTTGAGGCTACCCAAACGCTTACTTCCTCATCGGGTACGTCTATACTGTCCTGCGAGAATGACAGAGATGCCCGATATTAGTCCCGCTCATCCTACAACGGGAAAAAGCCACATCCCCACGCACACCCCCCCGCTCGCCGCGCCCCACCTGCCCAGCACACCTCTCCCTACTACACAGGCCTACAGCCCCCCACCACGCTCACCCGCCGTGCGTCTGCGCACGCACGACCACACTAGGGTCTTCACTTCGAGGTAATGAGTCCCTAATGCACCCGCCGTGCTGCCTCGTGAAGTCTCTACAACTCGACTGAATACCCCGCTCTCCTTTCCATGCCTTTCCGCTTCATCAAATCACAGCCTCTGGCGCGCGAACTTCACGCGATACTATCACCTCTCACCAGCCATCACAATCATGCCCTTACCTATTGAGATTTGAGCGGAACGTGACATAGTACCGACCTCACACTATTCCAGAAGTATTGGAAAGGCTCATGTACATACTTCTGTTGTGGCAAGTCAGTCCATTCCAGACAGACGACCGATAAGAACACTAGAGATTAAGAAGTGATCACCAGTCAATATTTGTGCGCACCACGCAACTCGTGAACCGAGCACGGATNCACCGGCTCTGAAAAATCTGTTGCTCGACCTTCCACTTCCAAGGAAGCCGCAGCAGGTTAAAAGAGAGGTGATGATCGATGTGGCACGACAGGTTCAAATACATCATTGTGATCAGTATGGAATCAACTTTTATAAAGTGATATGCCTTTTAAAATTTTGATTTTTATCTTATTGAACAGAAATAAAAGTTATTTTTCGATTTTTATTTTTTGAGAAGAAATAAAAGTCTTTTTCTGAGACTTCTAATTTGATTCATTTTTTATTTATAATAATGTACTGGTCTAGTATTTTTTAATAATTTGTAATTTGATTTTTTTTTTTTTTTTAATTTTGGATTTTGTTTTTTTTGCGTTTATTTAATTTGAAGAATATTTTTTCATTTTTCGTATTTATATATTTTTCATTTTTGTCTTATTTTTTTATTGTTGATGTTTTTATTTTCTTATTTTAGTGATTTTGTGTTGTGGTAAAAATCAAGAAAATAACTTTTATTTCTGCTCAAAAAAATAAAAATTGAAAAACAACTGTAATTATATGATTTTATGTTAAAAATCATAACGGTTACAGTCCCTGGTTGCGATTGTTCCTAAGACATTTTATTCCAATTACGAATCCTATGAGGTCAACAAGTCCATTTCCAGTTACCTCCTCTAGCTCATGTAGTATGTGGCTTCCGAACCACTTCAACTTATTACACTGAAGCCCTACACAGTGACATAGTATATGCTCCACTGTCTCTAGCTCCTGTACATCATCGCTCGTCCTTATTCTAGGCTTATTGGCGTATACGTTTTGTTTTCAATATCCCCAAAACGGAAGTCCAACGATCCAACGACGTAAGATAACACGGCCATGGATTTTCAGGTGCAAAAGAATCACTGTTTTGTTAAAACCATATATAGTCCTCAATTTCTGGTCAGAAGAAGTCCGTTATTAACTCTTGAGCATGTACACATATTTTCATATTTGGTCGATAATGCTGACCAAAACTCACGAATTGCACGAAATGCATTTTGATCTGAACACCCATTTTCGTAGGGGGCTTAACAAACTTAACGCGCTGCTCAATTGTATAACTATCCATGGTTGAATTTGTTAAGTACTGATACAAAGAAATGTCAGATTATGGTGGGCAAAAAACTTAATGTTAAAGTATGACTCACAATTAACATCGTGCATTATGATTGAAACAGACTTTATATGTTTTATTGAATAGATATGTTTATATGATTCTTGTAGTTATATTATTGAGAATTATTGTAGAAAAAGTTGTAGTTATTTTACCAAAATTTCAGGGCCCAAGTATAAAAATGTTTAAAAAAACTGTATCAAAAATAAAATCATGTTTTTGTAAAGATTTCTAAGGACTAAATGCACTCAAGTCATAAAACGACTTTTTTTCCAATACTTACCCAAGGTGGCCAGTTTTTGAGGTCTACCCCTTAGATCCTGTACTCCTCCAACTCAACTGGAAAACACCTCAACTCTGAACATACGAAATTTTATTTAAATATCTCCAAGGGTTCATTAGGTTACTTACGCACCTATCAATAAATACTACTATGACACTTATTAAATAAAACCTTGGTATGCTGGAGTTCTCTATGTTTGAAAATATAATATTAAAAAAATAATAATTGCAACATATTGAATTTATGCACAATCCTTATAACAACTTTACAATTCAATCAACAACATTGAATCCTTTGCAATAGATATAGAACACATTTCGATTCAAAACATAATTAAAATATTTTAAAGATAATTAATTTCATATTTTACCAACATACAAACATAAATACATATTTACAATTATTAAACATAGTTTATGTAATATCTGTAGTTTTAAATAACTGTATTTAACTTACAATAACTTAATGTTAATTGCATGTTTCCTATATCCGTTTCCTAAACTAAACTTAAATATCATTATGCTTGAATTCATTTTAACACATGAATGTATATGTATGTATATGTGTACATATAGTATATGTATGGGCAACATTAGTGCAACATCTAGCATAGTTTTCAAAAACAATTGGCAGTCATTATAAAGAACCCCAAAACATACATCAAAACATAAATGTTTCAACATTTGTTACATACATTTATATATCACTCACTCTCATAAACATAATCATGATAATGATGATGATGATGAAGTTGAAAAAACTTGTACTTAGAACTACTACAATAACAATTGTTTAAAAAAAAAGAAACTAAAACCTCAAACATACTTGACATCATAAAAACTAAACTAAAATAATTATATTCTTTTCTCTTTTTTTCTCTCTTCTTTTAACTTGATTTTTTATTTTTATGTTTTGCTTTACTATGTTTCTACGTATTCCTTTACGGATTTGTCTACTACGACTACACACACTATACACTGGACATGAATGTTAATAACAAACCAACTAATAATAACAAAAACAACAACAACAACAACAACAATAATAGCTTTAGTCGAACAATGGAATCATTTGATTGTATATCAAGTGATTCGGAAGAAGGACTACTTGATGAAATCATAGTGGGTTGTAATTTTCAGGCAAAACAATTACAACGTATGAAACATCATTATCAACAACACCAGCAACAGCAGCAACAACAATTACAACATCATCATCAATATTCCCATAATGGTTCACATCATGCTTTGGCCATAGGTTATTATCATAGTCAACCGTATTTGTGTCAAAAGTCACAGTATGATCCCATGGAATCACCCATACATTATTGTGACAATACCACCCAGATGGAAGATAATTCTACACCAGAATTATTTAATACTCAGAAAACGGAAAAGGAGATGATGCAGCAGCAACAGCCACAAATGCAGCAGCAACAACAACATCACGCCTCTCAACCCATGATACGTTGCAGTTCTACATGTGATAGTGATTTAAATTTAAAAGGTAACATTTCAGCCAATAGAGGCAGCATTTGTTCTTCAGAAAGTGCCACAAGTGTTACAGCTACAACCATAGTTTCTCATGAGGATACAGATCAATCATCTATTACCACCCAATTGGAGGTATCGGACTATGAGACAATTAATTTGAAAGAGAATTTGGGAAATTTAACTGTCAATCAGAATCAAACATCACAATCGGCTCATACACAGGCCTCTACATCTACGTCCTCCTCTTCCTCATCATCGTCGTCCTCTTCTTCTTCATCCACGGCTGGGAGTTCTTTCAATCATCAATTAACAGCAGATATGTGTAATTTTAAGAATTCCAAAAGTCGTCGTTTGGAATATTCTTTAAAATGTTTGAAATATGGTCGCAGTAATCCTTCACAAGACTCAGCCTTTGGTTCTCTTACCGATAATGATCTATCCACATCCAGTTTTCGCTTAAGCAGTTTCCAATCGATTTCCTCACCCATAGATGAAGGTGTGGAGGATGTTATTATAGCTACCACTACAGCAGGTCATGAAACTTGTTTGGAATTGGCCACCATACCGCGTAGTATGGTGTCCCAAGACTCAGCCATATCTTCACCTTGTCGGGAAACTTCTCCTAGTAATTTTCTTAATATAGATGAAGGCACTTGTTCAGGAGCCTCTAGCTCTTCAGGTTCTACTGGCAATTTAAGACCTCAACACTTTCCGGTCTCTTTGTCACCCAAAATCTTAGTCACCGCCACTACTAATTCCAGTAACTCAAGTTTGGCATCTAGTTCTGGTAGCCAGGCACAACCACAACAAAATCAAACTCAACAATTTGATCCTCCCAAGATACTAGTGAATGATCAAAATTCCATTTACACCACATCTCCCTCGAAAAGATCAGGCACCATTGAGGTCTTCTCGCAGAAATATCGTGTGAGCTCTTTCGAAGATATGTCACCCTTGAAAAGAAGTTCCAATACGGATAAACAACATTTAAAAAATGTCAATCGTTTGGCTTTTCGTTCTCTGGAAGAAGAAAGACGCATTGATAATGCCTTTATGCCCATAACAGATCGCGTTCATTCCGATAATCGTGTCAATGTTCAGAGCGAGAAATACAAAAAATTAACTCATGCTTCGTTTCGCATTAGCAAAACCTCTAGTCAGGTTATCATGTACGATACATCACCGGGACAAATGGTTACCTCTTCGCCCGGTTCCTCTACCATGTTGGCACAATGTGGCACTTCACTGGAACTACAAAGACCCGCCACAGCTGCAGGCTCTTCAAGTTCTCGCCAAACCATGTGGCGTGATAGTAAATTTTATCGCAAAAATCGCATAGCTAAATCTAATGACTCATTACTCGAAACATCACCCAATCATTCGGCACGTCTATCACCCTCCTCGTTGAGAGACAATCACTATGATAGTTCTTCTTCGTATGGTAGTCGTAGTCATAGTAGACAATCCTTAAATCGTGGTGGCTCTATACATGAAATTATGGGTTCCAATCATACCTTGGGACCCGAAATAACAGTCACCACGAGTTTTTGCAATAATCCCCCCAATGGCAATCGTCGTTATTGTAGTTCGAAGAGTGAAGATTTAGGCGACTCCTCCGACTATCTGAGAGTAATGGATGCCCGTAAATCCTATTCGGAAAGACATTTGGTTACGTTTGAAACTACACTTAAGCAGACGGCCATTAATAATACCATGCCTTTGGATGGT
This sequence comes from Phormia regina, assembly GCA_001735545.1. Taxonomy (NCBI): domain Eukaryota; kingdom Metazoa; phylum Arthropoda; class Insecta; order Diptera; family Calliphoridae; genus Phormia; species Phormia regina. The sequence goes on along the minus strand of MINK01191830.1, from coordinate 6,281 downwards.
TCAGATCCCTGTTATCTATCCGAAGACGATACCAGTTTCAATGAAGACAATAATGTTCAAGGAGGTCATTATCAAAACCAAAATATACCTCCACCACCAACACAACAACTGACCCAAAGATCCCAAAGCAGACATCATCAAGCGGCCACTAAATCAAAATATGGCTACGGAGAATATTATCAACAGCAACAGCTTCCTGCAACTGCTAACACCATTAAGTCTGGCACATTTACCAAGCGTTCCCACCCAAATCAGCTAAGCTGGAGTTCATGCTCTATCAATCGCTTAAAAACGACCAATATTAAAACCACCTCTTTGGCAACCTTATCCTGCCAACAGAATTTAACTAGCCCTGCTGGTACTGCTTACAATCTCAGTCCTCAACATCAACAACACTCGTCGTCGTCTTCTTCTTCGTGTCATTTGGACAAACCCACTTCGACTTCTTCGACCCCATCACCATCTTCGAATGTCCATAGCGTAGATACCACCTCGAGATCTCCCAAAAAATCCTCACGTAATCCTGTGTTCAAAACTTTACTTAACACTGCCGCCTCTAATACCAACACCGATACCAGTAGCGACAACGGCAGTCGTAATGGTAGTCTAACCCAAGATAATTCTTCGCCCGACGATTCACCCACTAGACGTTCCATAAGTGGCATTGAATTGGCGAAAATCTTTTCCATGGACTCTACTACTGGTTCAGGGGGTTGTAGTGAAGAAAAAACACCGCTGCTGGACAGTGTTGAAATGTCACCCATAAGTCCTACCGATCCCGATAATGATGATGACGATGACGACGACGAAGAAGACGATGGCAATGGTTTAAAACAAAGAGCCGATCAAATGTGATATATTAATAAAAATTAAATGTAAAAGAGATGAAAAGCAAATTGATTATAATTACAAAAACATATAATAATCATGGAGATTTTATTCTACGAGTCTAAGTGATGGCAATGAAGCAAATGAGCATGTTTTTAATAAAGAATTTAAGATTATACGTATTCCGTGGTATGTAGTTGTTTATGATCCCGTTCAATATAGTAACATAAATATTTATATGCTTAAAAGAAAAATGTAGATTTAGGGAAAAACAAATAATATGAACAAGAGAGTTTTAAAGAGAGTTATTAAGACAAAGAAAAACCAAGTCAACTAAATTATATTTTATGTTTTAAAAGATATTTGACTTCAAAAATTTACTCCACAACTTTAATAATTATTTTTTTTTTTTTTTCTTTTTTCAGTACGAAGAAATTCTATATAATATGATCGTTAGAACTAATGGTATCGCAATCATTTCTGATACTAATAGAGTAGAACAATATTGTGATACTAAATTCAATTAAAGAAGTTTATAGGAACTAATGCTAAAAACTAATTCTGTATGACATCCACGTCACTTCTAAGACCAAATTTCTGATTCCCGAATGACTTACTAGAACTGTTAGAAAAAAAATTTATAAAAAATTCCAAAAAAAATAAAAATTTGATTCAGAAATGGCCTTTAGAAAATAGACTATTAGAATTAAAATAAAAAAATATTCTGAAACAATTCCGAAGCTCTTCTATAGAACTATTTCAGAATGTGATAGTTTCAAACAAAAATTATTGCCTAAAGAACTAGTTCTAGAACCGTTCTATAGAATGTGTACTGGCTACCTAACACTACCTCCCCAGAACTATTTCTGGAGCTGACAATTTCAAACAAAAATTAATGGTCGTAACAAGATTGTTTAATAACTTTTTTAATGTTTTGCCTAGCGGTAAATTTGGTCCGGAGTAATTTTAAAATAAAAAATTTCACTCTCGGTGTTAACTTTGGCTCACTGCAGGCAACGATATTCTAAAAACTTAACTACTCTAACAAAGTTCCTAGTTTCATCAAAATCAGTTCAGCGACTTAAAAGACTTATTATCATTAATTTTGCAAATGGACCCATTGTGTATTGTGAAAATTATTTAATTTACAAAATTCGCCGTTTTCGACATATGCCTGATGTAAAGTGAATGAATTGTATTATTTTTTAAGCCATTTTTTAAACTTATTTCAGAGAGCTGACTTTGAATATTTTTCACGTCTAGAAGAATTGAGATAACCCAAAAATTCTTTCACCATATTTTGAAATTTATCTTATATACCCGAAAAAGGAAAGAAAGTCGGGGAAAAAATCAAAAATTTTAAATTCATGTGGCTTCTCTCTGGAAAATCCCCTTTTCAGATACTTATACAAAATTCCCAAAATAAATCGATCTTTATTCTACAGATTTCAATTAACTAATACGATCTATTTTTATATAAATTGTTCGAAGAGAAGAGTGGATAACAATTTCCGCCTTTAAGGAATATTCAATCTCAATATTTACTGATGGATCGAGGAAAGATACTGGAACTGGCTCGGGTATTTTCTCTGATTATCCAATTTGTGTCGAAATATATGCCATCAATGTAGCAACGAAGTGACTGTATACGTTCCTTAACTCAGTTAAGACACTTTCGGGTGGAGCTTATATGGGTTCCGGGCCATACAGATATACGTTATAACGAAATGATGGATGAATGCGCAGTAAATGCATCGTCTTATGGCGAGACACTTGCTTGCGAAGACATTCTCACACCCTTCGTTACTGTATTCAACACTTTTGAAAAATGGTCAGAGAATGAGATTAAACTTAGGTAATCCTCAATCACCACTCTCTGGACACTCATAATATAATTTTTGAGAGTTATTTACCTTTTTAATTCTGTACGGGTTGATTTCAAGATGGACTAACGGAAAGTTAGTTTTGTTGTTTATGGAAAGAGACAGGAGTTTTTCTCCTAATATAATGGCCTCCGAGTGCACTAGTAATAGCGGGCGACCCTTATAACCTAATTAATATGTTCTTTGGAGATTTGTCATATACTTATCTATCTTTTTGTGTCTGTATTTCGATAGTTGAAAGGCTATTGTATAAAACTTTTAAATAACTAATTAAAATTTCAAATGCTCATCCTGAACGAGGGAAAATGGAAAATTTTCACAAATAATATTTTTAATTAAAGAAAATGTTTTATTTTGCCTTTCCCAATGTTTGAGCGAAATTTTGATGTATATATTTCAAATTACTTTATATTTTTCAAAAGAAAGTAAAGTTTCTCTTATATGGAAAAATCATAATTTGATTTTTCAATGGTTATGACTATTGCCTTTTTAGCACACAAAACTTAAACAACTTTAAAAGAATGAGATCAGAATTTGGACTAAAATTTAAGTTGCAAACTCCTCAACATTCTCATCATTATTTTTTTCACATGAAATTCATCACAATTTTGCAAACCAATTCGTTTTGAAACCGATAGAAGTGCAGCAAAATAAGTTTTTTCTGTATCATTCTCTTAACGCTAAAAAATATCTGGAAGAATTTCTTCATAGACTGATAAAATATTTCATATTTTGCAGACAATCCGTAGAATTTTAAATATTTGTTTTATACAATTAATAATACAGTTATAAATTATCAAATTCCGAAACTGAAACTAGTTCTATATCTCTAACATAGGGGTGTCAATTTCATATCACAATTGTGCTGACTGAGTTCACACATATTCTTACGCTCTCTTATTTTATCGTTGCTGAGAGTGTAAATACACTATAAAAAATTATTGAAATTAATTGTTTTGTAATCAACTTCTTAAATATTTATGTTTTAAAATAAAATGAGGGGAATGATAAATATATTTTTTTCTTCAATTTTAAAGTATTTACGTGTAAGAAAAGCAAAAGTGTAAGAACCAGGTATAACGTCCGTATTATATTTATTAAACTCATCTTTTCTTTAAGTGCATTTTTTCACTCTCCCAAACACAATTATATTTTCACTGATTAACAACTCAACTCTAACCTTACGCGCCGTCCACACAAGCTTTTTTCATGGGAGAGCAATGAACAAAATTTTGTGCGCATATGCATTTGGATAGTGTGGACCCAAGATGTTCATGTTTTGTTCTTGTTCGCACACCGTTGTTCGAGCAACTGTGTCTGCCATCAAACGTCATTTTGTATGCGGAAGAAGAGGCGTTGAATGTAAAAGTATCGAAGTGACACTGTCGGCAAACAAAAAATTATGATTTGTTCGACAAATGTTCTGCCCACTNAAAACAAAATNNAAAAAATTGTGTGCATTTCTCTGCCGACGTTTTGTTCATGTGCNAACAAGANAAANGCTAATATAGACGGTACGTTANATTNGTTCGTTCCNANNNNTNANTGTTCNTTTNTACACATNANNNATNNACATNCNCATNTNAGANNAGTNNTTTAGAGTGCTTAAAAACTAATTCTGCATGACTTCTACATCACTTCTGAGAACAAACTACAATGACTTCCTAGAACTTAAAAAAAAACTTATATAAACAATGTTTAAAATTCCAAAAATTTAAAGAAAGAGTTTTAAAAAAGTTTAATTAAATTTTAATGTGACCTTTACGAAAAAACCCGTTAGAATAAGTAATCAAAAATAGCTTCTGAAACCATTCCCTAACGTACGTATAGCACATGTTCTGAATGCGACAATTTCGTACAAAAATCATTGATTAAAGAATTAGTTCTGCAACCGTTCCATAGAATGGTTGGTGACTAGCAAGCACTTCCAGAGAACTAGTTCTGGAGGTGACAATTTGAAACGAAAATACTTGATCGTATCGGTGCGGTTCATAAACGCCATTTCAACCGACACACGAACGGACATGGTCCTATTGTCATAATTTTTTACAAGGATCCAGAATTTTTGGCTCTCTGATGGAAATTGTGGAAATGACAAAAGTCATAAGATAATTATATATTTTGGGTTTCCTTTAGAAATCAAATATTTATAAGAAAATAAGAAATTAATAACTGAGAGTTATTTTTTAAGAATTTTAAATTTCCTGTATAAATTTATTTATCTTTTACAAAGAATACAATTAATGTCATTTTAATATTAATTCTAATATTAAATTTCCAACATCCACGGCTTATGGTATATAATTTTCACGGTATTAAATAATGAGCACAATAATGATCTTTTGTTATATAAAATATAGATTTTGAAATTTTATTTCGTATCAAATGTTATTTCGACTTTAATTCTCTTTTTATTACAAATCATATTTTATTACAAATCTTCTAAAAGTCAATGGCATTTCATTAGATATATGTGTACAGCGTTTGTGTCATTTTCCCAAAATAGTATTTGGTATCATTTTGCATCGTTTTGGGAATATGTACTTAAAGTACTTTCATTCATCCGGCTTGTCCATCAGAGTTACTTGTTCGTATCGTATTTCCTCAACAAGTTTGGTGAGTTTTGACTTTAATTTTCTTTTTGAATTACTTGGGGAAGGTGAATGATAGAATGATATGATTTTTAGTTTGATTTTATTTGAAAGATAACGTTTAACAGCAATATGATCCATTACAATGGTATGTTTGTAAGTATGTATTTGTGTATGTTTATGTGTGTGCATATTTATAATTCCTTCCTTTTGGGTTATTGTTAACCTTTTATTCTTTAACTTTTGCCTTTAACAGTATAAATACAATTGTTGTTTTGCTATTGAGTTTCATGTTTTTTTTTTCTCCTTCTCTCTCTTTTGATATCTTTGCCTGGACAGGAACACAACAAATTTTTTTCTATTTGTTGTTGTATGTATTGTTATACCCTTTTTCTACTATTATTTCTTTTTTTTTGCTCTCATTGTAATTTATGCTTCAATGCATCTTAAATTACAAATAATCGCAATTGTCTGTCTATTAAGTTGAATTTCGGATTTTTCGCATTTTTAATTTGTATGTAATTTTGTTTTCTATTATAGCAGCTGAAATAATTAAGTCAACTTCTATTTTATTTTCGGATGAAAATATGTTGTATAAAATTTAAATCTTTTTTTTTATACCGTAAAGGGATGTTGCAATTGAGGTAAATAATGGCAGAAAATTATAAAAGAGTGATTGGAATGCATTAAAACAATATTATTGGATTTTAAAAATATTATTGGATTTTAAAAATATCAAAATAAATAATTTTTATTGATTTTATTAGAATTTTTACAATTTTCTTAAATATTTCAATTCCTTTGAGTAAATTTTAATAATGTTTATGTAAA